>VUQK01030507.1:28754-44563 GCA_015106715.1 Bujurquina vittata
CAGCAGAGTTTATGAAAAAGTGCTGCACAAATAAACTGGAATGACATATTCATGGTTGCATCTTTTGGGGCCTAGGCTAATCCACTGAATCCCCCCCCAAACTGCAAGATGGGATGGGGGTTTGTGAAAAGCGTATTCATGAGTTTATCAAAGATGCCTTCTGCTGGTGTTATACAACCGTACCATAAAATAGTGTTTCAAATTTTTTACAACTGGATACAAACTGTTCCCTCTGTCTCAGACTGGCTTTATCCACCTTAAACCCCTCATCCTGCTTCGCCCCATCCCTCATGCATTTTCATCAGGATGCAAATAAGAAAGGGATAAAAGAGGCCCAGAATCCCCGTGCTAGCTGGAGGAAGAGTTACAAAATCTCTCTCTCGCTCTTTCTTGCTGGCTCCCTTTACCCTTCTGTGCTGTGCAGCCAGCTCAGCCAAAATAGAGCTTCTTAAAAAGAAAAGAAGACGGTGACAGACAGACACAGTTCTGCTCAGGAGGAAGAAGAAGGACAGAGGTACTGATGAAGAATGACAGAGTGTGTGCTTTCAAATTCAAAGATCAGAGCAGATCCCCGCTTTCCTTTCTGAGACGCAGTACCCGATGGCCCTGCTCTGCGTAGACTAAAGCAGTATTAATGTTTTGAGTTTACCATGTGTATCGCTCTGGATGTTGTCCCTACAGTTTACTAAGTGAAATGAACCAAAACTAATTTAAAACCCTGCATACAGCACCCGAGCTAGTTTGGTTACCCAGTAGTTACGCTGAGCTACTGAAGTGCCCCTACTTTTAAATATGACTGCAGGTTGTGTTTGTGCAGCATATGTTTGTGTGGGTGTTCTCACTCTTTTTTCTTTTTTTCTTTTTTTATTCCTCCTCTCCTCTCCTCCTCCTCCTCCTCCTCCTCTTCCTCCTCCAGCTTGGATCCGAGGCAGACGGAAGGAGCCCCCCTCCATTGAGGTACGTCTCCACCCAGCCTCCCTGCTGTGCTGATGGTTGGACTCTGGGGGACCGGTTACAAGGGAGGGAAAGAAGCAAAGATGGAAAGGAATAGGCTTTGATTTGTTTTATCTTACAGTCTCGAACTGAATCCAGGAACTTTGGGGGACAGGTGTTAAAATAAACAGCAGCTGAAGTGCATTGATGGTGAGGCTGAGAGCAATATCAGCCTCTGAACAAGGGGCTCACTGACACCATGTCCTAGTTTACTTTCTTTTTTCCAGCAGAAGCCTGCATCTCGCCTTTTTGTGTTTTATTTCTGGCAGCCTGTGAGATGGGAATGGTGAAGGAGTGCAGTTTTTCCCCCTTGTGTACCTCTCACTGGGTTTATTGCTCTTTAAATGTGAGAATGCTGGAAATTATTTGGCCTGTGAAATGTAGGTCTATAGGAAATCCCTTGGAAGGCCAATACCCAGGCACTCTTTCTATCTCTCTGTCCACTCTTCCTGCCAGTAGCCAATGCCATCCCCCTGCCTCTATTGCCAGAACATTCTCTTCCAATTTTCTGCCTTGCGTCTGCCCAATAGCTGCCATCGACAGCTGGACAGTGTTGATGTGGCCAAGGCTTCACTCCCAGCACATTACCCTACCCCTTGTCACGCTCCCTCTTTTCCCGGTCCAAGCCGACATAAATTGATTGGATTAAATCCTGTCATTAACAGGCTGGAAAAGCAGCTCAGTATGTTTGTCTCCCTCCCCAAAGCAGGGCTTTTTGGCCACAGCTTTCCCCTCTCTTTTCCAGTCCTTCATTTCTGCCAGCACACAACAGCATTATGCCCATTCCTCCCTTCCTTTCTGGCTCCTTGAGCTAGGGCGAGGCTAACATCGCTGGACACTAACAGCAGCTCAAGTGGGTAACTATTCCACCAGTGGACTGTGACCAGTTTATAACTGTTTCCATGGAATGGTTTATATTGTGAATGCCTCCTGTCATGTTAGCTTACCGATCTGTTCCAAGTACTACATTTTTAACCAGGGTTTATTGGACCAATCCAGGTTAACAGAACACGTTTGTTATTCTTCTGGTGAATGCCCTACTTCATACTGGACACATATGCACATTTATTCCTGGACGTTTCACAGTGCAGCTTAATTTCTCTTCAACTTCGACTGGTGGGCAGCTGATGCTCTAAGACGAAACAGAGATAGTTGATTAAGGAGTGGAAATTATCACTGCTTGAGTTTTGCAGGAGCGTTTGGAGTTTCCAGCAAGTAATCTTGAGGACATACTCAGATTTTCCAATCTTCGTGAAACTGCCAGCTCAACATTTCCGACACCACAATCAGATGATGTCCAGTAGGGTGGGTGATGTAAATGGATCAAGTGTCAGAGATTTTACCATACTGCCTGTGCTTTTAAAATAGTAGTAGTAAAATAGCAGCAGGGCTGCATTATTCAGATTTTCTTCTTTTTTTTTATCACTGTGCATTTTGATTTGTTTGTTATTTAATATACTTCCATTCAGCCATCCATTTTCTGCCACTTATCTGGGTTTGGGCCATGGGGCCGCCTCCCCCAGCTCATCCAGGGGGGGTGCCGAGGTGTTGAGAAAAAATGCTGAGAGATATCTCAGCTTGGTTTCTGTCTAGCATTTCTTGGGTCTGCTTCACCTTCGAGGTGTCCAGGAGGCATCCATACTTGAGTCTGTGAATTGCCACCTTGTCATGGTGGAGGGGTTTGTCTGCCCACAGAAGATATGTCTTTGGGGACAGTATGCCCCCAGGTAGGGTTTCCCAAGGCAACATGGTCCTGGGTGAAGGTCCAGATGAAGAGCGATTCAGAAAACTCCTATGACCAGTTCACCCGCCCTGGGACAGGGTTCCTGGGGTTGCACCCTCGGCTTCAAGAGTGAGAATCTTGTGGCTGGGCTTAACCTGAAACAGCCATATGGGTCCGCCCTCTGTGGCTCCACAGTCCACAGGAGGGACCATAGGGGTCCAGTGCATTGTGTATTGAACAGCAGTCAGGGGCAGAGGCCATGGCAGACCGATCCCCAATATCCCAAACTGATTTTAATATCCTTAATTAAAGCAAAAAATTCTGTTTGATGTATAGTTTAAAAAATATAATGCAATATATTAATGTAATGATGTAAAAGTATTGTAATTTATTTTTAAGTGGTTCCAAAGAGTATAGTGTTACACAATCATAGACTGGAAAAAAGATTTTTTTTTATCTTCAGTCTTTGTTTTTTTCTTTGAGTCTCACTGAGTCAAATCAAACCTGCAGCAAACACTGCTGGCCAGCATAAGTAGAATGGTCACTTATGGGAAACTCTCAATTTTAGTCAATAAAATTGACTAAATTTAATTAATTTCCACTATCATCCTCCTTTCCGTATTTTTATTGTTAGAATTTGCTTCAGTAGTTGTGCATGAGTCAGATTTCTGTCAGTTCATACTGCCTGCTCTTCTGTTTAAACCAACTTTCTTCTGATTGGCTGCCCCATAGCAAACACGAGATTTCAACATTAAAGGTAGCTGGGGCTTCTGTGCTCAAAGACAGAACTGTTTGCTTAAACTCACTGCATCAAGAATGTCCACTCTCACTGACATCATGCAGAGCAAAGAGTAAAAAAAAAAAACTGAAACAAGGTATTGTGCAAAAGGATCTGAGTAACGATGTATGTTTGTACATTTTACAGGAGCTGCTGAAGAATGAGGCCAGCAGGGAGCAGGTAAAAGCAAAGGCCAAGGAGGTGGAGGAGAAAGATCGGGCTCTGTTGGCTAAGGAGTACAAGGAAGGTCTGGTGGCAACTCCTACAAGTACTGTGGCCAAGGGCCATGCATCTGCCGCCAGCTTCGGCAAGGAAGAGTTCAGTGAGGAACCAACCAGCACTGCAAACACGTTCCAGCCTGGCTCCTGGATGCCCACTTCCAAGAAATAGACTAATCCAATCCAGAAGAAGGACCCTGCAATAAAGTTCTTTGAGATTTAATATTGGAAATGCCTTTCTGTATAATGTAGTCCAAGTGATCATCCTCATAAATTTTGACCTGTGTATTACCAGACTGCATTACGCTATAAAGGGGGTTCTTCTTTTCTTGCCCCTCTGTCTATATCGTATATACACAGAAGATTATCCATCACTTATCTTGAAGCAGGCTTTAACTGATGGCAGTAAGTTCATGTTAACGAAAGAGTGAATGATAAAGAACGGAACAAAATTAATGAATTGTAGCGAGTACAATACAAACATGTCTGAGAGAAAATGAAATAAATATTAAACATGGTTTCATTAAAATGCTAATGTCTGTTTATCATCATTTGTTTGAAGATCACAAACAAGAATGAATAATGTTGCAGTTTAATGCTTCAGACATTCTTCTCTTAGTTCTTGTGCTAGTATATGTTGGGCAGACACACAGCAAAAGTTATGAGCTACCCCTGAATTATTTAGATTTTGCTAGGAAAGTGAAGGTTAGGTTTATTGAAACGTGCAAACCTTCAAATGCAGTATATAAGGCAAAAACAATACAACAATTACAATTGTACAATTCTTACGAGCATGAAAGTCGATATTTGGTATGACCACCTTTATTCTTCAACATAGCCTGAACTCTCGTAAAACGTTCTAGTAGCCTTCAGGAATGGTTCTCCAGAATTCTTGAATGACATTCAAAGCTCTTCTTTAGATGTTGGCTGCCATTTGTTCCATTTTCTCAAACAAATTTTCCAGTCTCTGGTGCGGCCAATCCATGATTGATAGTCTTGCTTTTGCTTTTCTATCCAGGTATGCTTTTACTGCATTGGCAGTATATTTGGGATCATTGTCATGCTGAGAAATGCATCCATCGTTGCATAGTGGATCAAAACCTCACAGCGCTTTTCTGCATTTATAATTCGACTAATTTCCCCCCAACACCACGGGCTGAAATGCAGCTCCAAATCATGACAGAGCCTCCACTGTGTTTTACAAATGGCTGTAGAACCTCAATGGTGTACCTCTATGCTGACTTTTTCTGTGTATACACTGATGATTATTTGAACCAAAAATGCCACATTTGGATTCAACGCTCCATGAGACCTGATCCAGTCAATTTTTTTTAGTATCTCAGCATTTCCTATTTTCCTTCCTTAAGAATTGATTCCTGACAGTCTCTGATGAAGCTTTGGCAAACAATAGATGAGTCAACTGAAGGGCCAGATGCATCTTTCAGGTCTTTGCTGCATTTTCTCCCATTTCTTAAAGATGACTTTCAGATACTGTTCATCTGCTGTAGTTTTTATGGTTGCCATTTCTCTTTTTTTTTTGTCTTCCTTGGAAGCAAAATATAAAGAAATGAGGTGTGGCTCACGATTTTTGCACTGTACTATACTTGCTGAAAGAGCAGTAAGATGTAATCTTGGCTGAAAACAGTTTATTCTATTATCCTAAATGCTCTGAAGAGACATCAGTTCTCACAAAAAAAAGTCTATTAAAATGAATCAAGTCTTTGCATCAAAATTAAGAAAGAGGTTTGCTTGCATAACATGAAAGGTTTGCCAAACTAATCCAGGTTTACTCCCTTTGAATTAATATTTAATAAAGGTAACATCTGGTTTTTCACACCTGTAGTGTGCAGATTTTTTTTTAACATTCTGATTTGTTTGGATGCTTCTATATGCATTCTATATGAACTCCATAATCAACAATGGGACCTTACATATGCAGGAGTACTAACCCTAAATGCCCTTGCTTTCCCCTTACAGTACATTGCTATGTTCATCCAACTTAGACTTGGTTTCTACTCATTTGATTGCCTAATTTTGCTGAATTTCTAAAAACTTATATTACCAGCACTAAGTGTTCAGTGTTGATGGATAAATACTGTTTGTGTATGAAATCAACAAGCACATAGCCCAATATTAAATCCAAAAAAAGTCAGTTTTCTTAGCAACCATGAAAACTTTATTGATTAGAAAGTAATCATTTGGATAGCTTGCAGGTTGCCAAGCTGAAAAAGTTCCATTATTCTCATTATGTCGTCATTTCAGCAGAACAGGGATGCCAACAACGGAATGCAAGGTGTTGCAACGGCTGCACGATATTACAGCAGGTCTCTGTACGAAAACATTACACAGATGACTACTGTGCTCTTGCTAATCAAAGTCCCGCTGGGACAAGCTTCCTCCGGGCAGTACTGTCCATGTCAGCACTGTTAAGTCTGTGGGCCAACGTCCCTCCTCCTACCCTGGACATGAGGCATAGTGGCCCTGTGCTGACAGTAGGGCTGGGACAAGGAAGGACACCGTGTCACAAAAGGAGGGCCGTGAACGTGATGGTTTGCTCGTCCTTTGCAATGCCCCCATACTAGCTCTCACCAGCTCAGTCTTTCTTGGTCCTCTTGGCCTTGGCTATGTTTTCCTGACGTTTCTGCTTCTTCTTCTGTTCCCGATCACGTGCCTCGATCATCTTGGCCAGCTTCCAGGACAGCAGTGCACTGGCAATGAAGAGAGGGGTGAGAGCCAGTATGATAGTTGTGAGAAAACCATAGGGGTCGTTGGCAGCCCACTCCACCACATACTCTGCCCATGCTCGCACGTCAATCATCCTGTTCAGGAACGATGAGGTTTAGACCTGAGATAGAAGACCGTGAGAGAAAGCTGTGAATATCTGTGATATGCAAAACATTTATGTATATAAAGATATTAGGAGAGGGAAAGCAAGCTTTATGGGCAAAACTAGAAAATAGAATAGTTTATAGATGAAAAAATCAAATGAAAAGTTCTATTAAGGAACTATTTAAGACTTAATTGCTCTTCTCTCCTTTATATCCTCATAATTCTTAGGTTGGTAAACTACTGGTTTCACAGAAAGCAGCTTGGCAATATTACAACAGACTCTTAAATGAACACCTATTCCATTTAGCACTTGCTGATCTTAATGAGTTCTCTTAAAAATATAGTAAATCAACAAGATTAATTGATCATTGTTTTAACTAGGAAATATATTATCTGACAATGGTACAGTACTTTCTTATTGATGCAAGAAAAAATGATCCAGTGTTCCCATAGACCCATGATGTAATACACTTAATTATTTTATATATGTGTGTGTATGTGTGTGTGTGTGTGTGTGTCCCACCCCATACAGATTCTATTTGAAGTGCTGAACTCGGGCAGAAAAACAACTACCGAGTATTATCCGAGGCTACAAACAGGCTAGCTCGCACTGTCTGTCAATCAGTCAATCAATCTTTATTCCAGACACAGAGATATAAATGAGAGAGATAAAACACACACAAAAAGATAAATATATATATATATAATATATATTATAATATATATAAACAGGTTCAAAAAAACAAGACAAAAACCCCACCAAAAAAAAAACAGCACGATATTGTTAACTGAGATAAATGACGACGCCGGTGATTTCACAATGTCGAGGTAAATCTGAGTGTACTCAGTGCAGGATTTACTAAAACTGCAATTATTCCATTGCATGACGGATAATCTACACATACACATGTACATAAGGTTTCTGCGTGGCTAGGCTATGATGCTTGTAACATACCTACTTCTTTACTTGAATTATCTGATAGGTAAAGGAAGTTACCTATCAAAGACTTGAGCTGCAACAGTTTCGTTCAATGCCATCGCTGCTGTGACTGAGTAAAAAGGGTTTAGGGAGCCATTCAACAGGAGCGCTCCGACCAACGCCTCACTATGAAGCTAATGACCATCGGCTAACTAACAAGCTAACTAACCACTGACTCTAGCTGCAGTATTAAACCATCAAGCTAAGCTAACGATTTTAATTTGTGTGCATGTAGGAACAGATGTGAATTTCTTTGATCCGGATGAAAGGTTTAATTTCATTTCTACTGCTGCTAGCTAACCAATCCGTGCATAAAGGCCCGACTTTTCGAAGCAACAGCTCTGACTCTCGGTTAAATGGCACAACAGTGTATGTAAACGCAAAAAAACACCGAATTCATGTTTTCATAACACTTAGTGAGGATAAAACTCCCAGTGGCATAAAATGAACGAACTTACCAAATTAAATAGAAACTTGTGTGTGTATCCGCGATCAGCTCCCAGCTCCTCCTTGTTCCAGGAAGTGAAACTGGCGTGGCAATGCGGCATTCAGGACATATCGGCGAAATGTGAAAATAAGAATAGAAAATCCATTTATGTTTGTTTTAATGCATTATTCTAAAGTGAGTAACACTGGTACTAACATTATACGCCACATATGAATAAATATCCAAATATAAATAAGATAAATACGCATCTTTGTTGTGTGTTTGTAGAAGTTAGATACCAAATACACAATGTTGTAACTTTTGCAGAACTAGCCAACTCGCTTGTAAATAAGTTAGGAAGTAAGTGTAATTCCAATTTAATATGTTTGCCGTTTTTGCCCCCCCCCCCCAAAAAAAGATATGAAATTATCTACATTTTTTGTCATTTTGTTTTGTTTAGGTTTTTTTTCCTTCTCTAGAATTGTTCCAAATTACAATTTAATCAATATTATTTGAACGTGACATGAGCTTTCACTCGTGATTGGTTGTGGCGAGGTTCATTAGACACTGGGATATGTAGTCCTCTATACTAACAAACTACAAGACGGGCTCTAACGCTACATACGTTAAGGTCACACGACCTTCTTCTTTAAGGTGCGCCGTAATTAATTTGCCAAATCCTCTACAAGAAAACTTTAAATTAAGCAGCACTTAGTGTAGGCTTATAGGAGATTATTTAAGTTTTAATCTCGTTGGGGGTAGCATTATATCAAACCACACAGAGGCAGACCAGAGGTACAGTAAATGTAGTAAACTATGCAATAAATATTTGGAGAACAGTGAATATCTAAAGGCAGTCACTATTTTTATTGCCTTCTTTTATTCTTAATGGAGTTTAATAAAAAAAATACATATGGCACAAGTTAAGTGGGGAAAAATCTTTAAAGATATGAGTAATACAGTCTTTCACTGTTGCTTTATTTATTCAATGAATTTAAAATGTGAATTTCACTATGGTTACATGAAACATTGTGCCTTTGTCAGTCAATGGGTATAGCGTATGTCAATGTATTATATCAAATATAATGAAGACTTGAAGGCTTTTATTAATATGTCTGATTGTGTGTGGAGCTGCCCCTTCTGAAAAATAAGCCAATGATAATGCTAAAAAAAATTTAAATGGCTTCATTGGCCCTCTGAGAAAGATGACTAACATAACAAAGGAGGACCTGCTGGCTTTGTGAACTTCCTGTGGGGAAGTATTGAAACCAAATCAGGTTAGGCCACATCTGCTCCGTCCATACGGCATGGATCACTTTCAGAGCAGTTCAAAGGCCAGCCTTTTAGACCTACTCACAGAGGAAGGAGAGGGGCAGCTGGGAACACATGCGGCAGGCAGACACATTGCAAACACACATTCTGGTATACCAGCATAGACTTGAGCCAAGTTTTAAAGACAATTTAGAAAAACATCCCCCAGCCTTGTGGCTTTTCTCTGTTACACGCAATTATTAACTTCTACAGTGGCTACCCAGACAGGGAAAACCAGGGGGCAATGGCAGCCACACCTTAACCTCTGATGACTAGTTTACCCCTATAGAATTGGGGGCCCCCTTTCATGACACACAGACATGGAACTAGCATTATCAACAGACAGGGTGGAGGCCCATAAAATGACTGTTCCACAGTTTGTGGTTATAACTAGCTCCACTAATCCATGTGTCATAAGTGTTGCAGGAAAAAAAAACCCACTAGGTCTCGTGTGCCTGTGAGAATTTTCCAGCGTTTCTTTTGGCAAATGTATAGACTGGACCACAGGAGAGGGTAAAGAAAAGAAAACATAATGGGTTGCAGAGAACTTTAAAAAAACAGTAGAGTTGCAAAAGCCTAGAAGTTATGGCAATAGCAATAGAGCTACAGCTGTGGTCAGACGTTTATATACAGTCATGGGCATGAATGCTATTGTAATTTGGGATTTTAAATGATTTGGGTGGATTGATTGTGCAGCATAGATCTTTAATCACTTTAAAAAAAGAATTGGGTGCACAATTTTAATTTATTTAGAATTTTCTCTAATCTATACAGGGTCAAAAGTAAACAGGCTCAAATATATACATACACTCCCACTAATATTTTGTTAAATGTCCCTTAGCAAGTTGCACCTCAACCAGACACTTTTGGTAACCATCAACAAGCTTCTGGCATAGTTCTGGCTGGATATTTGACCACTGTTTTTGGCAGAATTAGTAGAGTTCATTTAAATTGGTTGGTTTCCTGGCACAGGTCATCCCAGTACCTTAATGTTTGCCTACTTTATTTTTTTCAAACTCAGGTTTGATTTGTGTTTGGACACACCCAGTTGTGTCTAAGCTTCAACCATATAGCTGCTGATTTGAGGTCTTCTTCCAGACCTTGGCAAAGTGGTGACGTGTGAGTGACTAGCATGCACTCAGGTACAATTTTTTGAAATGATGATTTTGGAATCTGCAGTTGTTCAGAAATGGATTGAAGAGACTTTCCCAACTTGTGTAAATGAGATCTCCACTGAGTTCTTTGAAATTTCCCATTGTTCTGAGTATTGGTCAGTCAGACAAATCCAAGTTAAAAGACACAGTAGAACCTTCAGCACCACTTACTAAAAGATTTAAGTGAATACAAAACAAATTCAAATTTGTGCCCCCAGTTCTTGTTTCTTAAGGTCATTAAAGATGTATTCTGTACAATCATTCCACCCTGGGAAAAGAACAGTTCAAATAAATCATTAAAAGCCCCAAGTGACCATGACATCCATGCCTATGATGAGTGTAGGTAAACTTCTGACCAACAACTGTAACTCTAAAAACACTACAAGGGTTTCAGGGTGTCAACGACCCTTATACCTGGTACTATCTTTCAGTCGCCACTGGAACTAAACAGTTAAAAAAATACAGTCTCAATCATGCTCTTGGGCTTATTTTCTCAGACTTTATGTAGCCAAGCTACACACAATACCAATTATACTGATCTCCATGAGAAACATCAGTAGAGTCGCCTCTTAAAATAAAGATTAGTAGGGGAAAAGCTTGTCTTTCAGGGTGCGTTTGATTAATTGGCCATAGGCTGCAACATGTAACAGCTGATGTGACTACAGAGGACAGGCATGTCCACCTTCATATGTTCCTGCCCCCGCGGCCTGACAGCTGAAACCGCTTTTGGACTAAAAGCCTCAAAAACAACGATCAAGTTGTTATTGAAGAAGCTGAAGCCCGGGGTGGAAGCTGAGGCTCCAAAGGAAAAAAAAAAAAAAAAAGAAAAGTCAGTTTTCTTGCCCCCTTTTACCCCTGTGGGAAACTGCGAGGCCGCCCCTGGATTAAGTCCCCGCCTTTAAACTCAAATAAGAAGGAAACTTCAAAGGCCGTCGGCCGCTGGGGCTCCACCCTCGCGCTCCCGAACGGCTTCACAAAGGATTTGCCGACGTTCGGGAATTCCGCCTCCAGTTCCTTTTATAGCGCCACTCGTGCGCTGGCAGCTCTCCAAGATCCCGCCCATCCCGGTTACTTTGACAACACAAAGGACTTCACGGAACTCATAGGCGCCGCCCCCTTTTCCAAATAAGGGCAGTCTCTCCATGTACGGCAAACAATCGGTGCGAGATTGCCCTTTTCTCTTCCTTATCCCGTTTATATGATCGGAGAGGAACTGCGCTTCAGGTTGGAAGCGGTGCGATCATGGCCGAGCGAGTCCAGCAGCCCCCAGCCAAGAGGCTCTGCTGCCGGCCCGGCTACAACCCGGCGTGCAGGCAGGGGCAGCGGGCTGGAGGTGTCCTGTGTGGCGGCGCGGGGTCCGCTCCGGGAGGGTCGGGAAATGGGAAAACGCACAACCCCGAGTCGTTGCTCGATATCGCGGCTCGCAGAGTCGCGGAGAAGTGGCCGTTCCAGAGGGTGGAGGAGCGGTTCGAGAGGATCCCGGAGCCCGTCCAGCGGAGGATCGTATATTGGTCTTTCCCGAGAAGCGAGAAGGAGATCTGTATGTATTCCTCTTTCAACGCTGGAGGAGAGGAAAGTGGAACTAGCGGGGACAATAATGACGAGACCCAGCTGCCTTTCCTACGGGGTGTCACTCTGTTAGAGGGTGGCTGGGTGGACAACGTATTGCAAGTCGGTGAGTGGACTATAACGTTAGAATAACGCAGGAAAACAGCATATAACCAACAAAACACCTAATGAGCACTGTTTGCCTTTTCCATTGGAACCATGCCAGACTTTTGAAGGGCTCGTGTTTGCCTCCCATAGTCTTGTCTGTTATAAACAATGCAGGGTATTTCCACACCAGTCTACCCTATAGCTGTGTGAGAACAGCCTATTTTCAGACAAGCCCGTAATAGTAGCCCACTTCTCCTTGTTTTTACCCACTGAGCTGCGCGCATTGAATGGCCCAAAGCCATCCCAATTGGAAGCTTAGCACTTTGTTCCTATTTTTGTGTCTTTCTAGCTCTCCATGCCCCCACCAATGGGTACGCAGACAAAAGCCCCCTATATCTTTTCACCGCTGGCTAAATAGAAGATATTTAGAAAGGGTGGGAGGGACGGTGATTTAAAGCCACAGTGCTTCTGTTTTGTTTGCCAAACACCTTTGTGAGACGGACTGAAGCCTTTCTGCTGCCTTTCCAATATTCACTTAAAGCCCAAGCTATATGCACACGGTAAAGTCAAAGCTGTTTTTCCCCTTAGCGGCAGTATTTTTGGTAAACCTTGGAGTAATTAGAGGTGCTATAGGCTCAGCAACCCCCTGCCTGCCTGCATCCCTGGCTGGCTGGCTGCCTGCCTGCCTTTGCCAGAGCCACAATATTTCACTGCAATCGTCAGTGCAATAGACTCAGCTGTCAATCCGACTCCCCACCCTTGGAAACGGTTCAGGATTCTAATCCCATTACCCTCCCCAGTTCATCTGAATCTTAATGCATTCTGCAAACAAGATTTTATGCATGATCTTCTTCCTCCTCCCCTCCCTCTCTCTCTATCTCTCCCCCCTTGTTCCCTCTTCCTCTCTCACTTCTTGGCTTGCTATCCCTCCAAAGAATCTGTGTGGAGATGGCTTCAGCTCTTGTGGGCTCAGAGAATGTGCAGTGCACAATAGTAGCCATGGAGTAGACAGACAGGAAGGCAGCTCTCCCTCCCTCTCTGGCCTGTTTACCAGATTCCCCAGCATTAGTCTCATTTATGTGCTCAGTCATTTTGGGGCTTTAGGAAGCAGAGCACTCAGCTCGGGGTTAAATAAAAAGTGTGAGGCTTCAGCGAGGAGCTGTGTGAGTGTGTGTGAGCGCACGCGCTTTGGAAAATACTCCGAAATAGTGACAAGTGGGGTAACGGGGTCATTTACTGTGGCCATGCATGTGCTTCTGTCTGCGTTAAAGAGATGGAAAAGTGTGTCAGAGTGTGTGTGTGTGTGTGGGCTTGATAAACACAGAGGGGAATTGTACATGCGTCTCTGTGTGTGTGCGTGTGTGTGTGTGTGTCTTCGTTTGCATGGGCTGTCAGTCTCATCCCGCATGCTCACAGAGAGTGGAGAATGACAGGCGAGTACACAGCAGGAGGAGGGCATGTTATGCTGATTGCAATTTTCGCCCCAGAATTTTTTTTTTTTAAGCTGGGGAAGATAAAGCCAAGGAAGAAAAAAATGATAAATAAAAGATGCAATCTACTCCAGGGGACAGGCAGCCACTGGAGAATGAGGGCTTAAAAGCAGGGCAGCGTGGGAGGGGGGCTGTCAGCCACATCACACACCACATGTATTGGCCCATCAAACACATACAGTGGGTCTGGCCTGGAAAAAAGTGCAGGGTGGCTGTTAGGGCGTGTATGTGTGCGCACACAAGCATACATGTATGCATGGCTTTGTGTGGCTTCTTGTGTGTGAATGTGCATGCGTGTGTGTGTGTCTGTGTGCTGTCAGTGGGATGGGATTCAGTGTTGATGATGAAAGACAGTAGAGCAATAGAATAGATGCAGAGGTTATTGTGTATGGGGGGAGAAAGCTAATATACTTGAATGGATCTGCTGTCGCTGTATTCCACTCCTTCCCCTCCCATCTCGTCCTCCACCTCCCTCTCTCCCAAGTGAGCAGCTATAAAACTCTCCATATTTACTCCCCTAAGGCCAACTACCAGCCCCCAGTCTCCTGTGATTATTTATCTTTTTCTCAAAGACATTAATCACAAGTCTTTTTCCTTTTTTTTTTTTGTCCCTCCATCTCTTTCCATACATCAGTGCTATGGAGAGAATGGATAGGGGGATGGCGCTTAAGGGGAAGAGCAATAGATCGGGTGATATCAAGAAAAAGAGGGGAAGCCTAGAGGGAAAATGTGGGTGGAAAATGCAAAAGAGGAAAGAGGCATTGAAATGGTGATTGCAAGAGATGGGAGATGCATGAAAGTAAAGAATGAAGTGCAGAAATAGGGAGAGAGTGAGATGGATGGGTTGCTCTCTCTCCCATGCGGGCTCATCTGTTCCAATGCCAGCCTCTGAGATAAATTTTCATATGTGAATGCAGGCGTTATCTAGCAGGCCACTGCTCCTCGGTTATAGCAGTGTTATAACAACCCAGCTTCAGTACTTTTGCACTCTTTCTACAGTCAAATTGCTGATGATACGTCAGCCGCTGAGCAGGTGTCAGACCACATACCTAACCCTAACCTCTATTAAAAGGCTTCTATGTGTAATAATACATGAAAAACTGCAAACGAATAGCATTAAATATGCATCTTGCTTTGGAGAACAGTCCCATAACAGCAGCTGTCTGTCACAAAAATTATAGTGTCATGAGCTGATCACAGAAATATCAGTAAATCTCACCGGTGTGCCAAATTTTGAATCTTCTTTAGCTTGTCAATCACACGGTGCCGTGTGGCCGGTATAGAAAACTTCCAGACCAGCCTGTTCTGATCACAGCATCTGTTCTCCGGTCCCCTTGTGTGCTTAGACTGAGAGGCTCATCTTGTTGAAAGGGAGGCTAGTATTATGGTGCCCCATCCTCTAATTATAGAATTCAAAATCCTATGGCTGTAACATGGCATGACGAAGCATGTTTGCACTTCATTACCTTCCTTCCTTCCTTCTGCATGGGTCAAGTTCATCCCCTCTGCTGTCATTTATTCAAAACATGCACCGACCTGCTCTGCTCCTCCTTCCCTTGACCTCTCGTCCCTATATTTCTAACCCTTCCAACCCTGTCTGCCTCCAGTGCTTTGTCCTAAGAGTTAAAGAAAAAAAACAACAACAACATAAACTCACCACCATACACACCTTCCTATCCTGTAAGCCTCATGTCCCTGAGGAATGACATACTGATGCCTGGCATATGTCGCTCTCTGCGTCGTCATTAGCATAGTCTACATGCGACAGCCTGTTTATCCAGCTCTGCTTGTTAGGCTAATTTTTCACATGAAACTACATGTCATTTTTATCATGCTGCTGCCCCAAATCTGAGTGACGAGGTGGACACTTTGAGGCCGCTTTAAATTAAACCAGAATGAAAGTAGATACGCAATAACCTGTGGACTATTTTGGTGCGTTTTCCATGGTGGTGTTATTGGAATAGATGGCCTGTAATATTTTGCCTTTACCCTGCCCAGAATATCACTGAGTGTCCATAGCAATCATGCCTCTTTAAGTGTGAATGTCATCCTCCCATGCTCTACCTATTCCAGAGACAAACTGTTAGGTGTGTGTATGTTTGCATGTATGTGTGTCTTGTCTTTTGCTACTGCATGCTCATAACTCAGGTTAATTTGTTCACGCTCTGGAGAATCTTAATTAGGTTTCTGCGTCATCTGCTCTCTCGAAACCCTTCTTTTTTTTTTTTTTTTTTTTATTTTGTGTTTAATT
>VUQK01030507.1:48474-59611 GCA_015106715.1 Bujurquina vittata
TGTTTCGGGGGGGGGGGGTGGGGGGGGGGGGGGAGTGGGGGGGGGGGGGGGGGGGGGGGGGGGGGGGGTTACACCCTTCTCTCTTCTTGCCTGGCAGGTTCAAGTGCCTTGTGAGCTATGAGGAGGAGGAGGTTTTGAGAGTGCAAGGTGCCTCTGGCTGTGCCTGGTCCAGCGATGTCGTGGCGGTGTGGCATGTTAGACATGCATTCATTCCTTTGTGGCAGAGCAGTGCTGAATAGGGCTGGAAAGGCTCTCCAGGCATGAGAGAGACAGAGACAAAGAAAGAGAATGAGAGAGATTCAGAGGGAAGGAGTAGAAGGCTTTCAAATGACTATGGAATTTAGCTTGCCCTTCTAAAGAGTTTTTTCTTTCTGTTTCTTCTTCCTTGCTCTTTTGCCAGTTTAGTTTTTTTTTTCACGTTTCTTTCCTGCCCTCTATCTTCTTGCCAACCTGTTTTCTTGCTCTTCTACTCCTAATCATTCCATACCTTCATACATGCATTCCCTCCTGGTGTTTCTAAGCTCCCATTGTCGTGGTTTCTCCCCTCCTCGATTTTCAAGTTTCATTTTTTAACCAGGCAAAATACACCCATATTGTATTTTGGGCTCCTATCTAGATACAGCATGTTTCCATCAAGCTTCCTGTGTCTAGTCCCAAAAGAAGGCTAACTAGCTTGCTTAGTCTTCCTCTTTGTGCTTTGCTAGAACTATCAGTCTGCATCCAGATCTTAGGGGCAGACACTGTTGCAACATTCAGAAGCTCTCTGTTTACCACTGGATTTACAAGGGAAGCATGACTTGCCTACTTGCTGTGGTGTGTCTTTGTCTGTCACTGTTTTCAAATGATTTCATTTTTTTTTTCAATTTTTTGGTATGGCAGACCATCTTGGAACCTTTTTAAGGGTCAACGCTAATGAGTGCAATAAACACTTGTTGACTGTTTATTGCAAGTTGCTTCAGCTAGGCCACAAACTTAAACCCAGCTGAAATCCTGACTGATCAGGTGTTTAAGATGCTTTAGAATCCCCCCCCCCCAGTTGCTTCTGCAAGCATCTGCAAGCTGCTTTGCAACCCACCTTCACCCCAGCTCCTCCTTTTATTGCTCTTTCTGACCAAGTCAATGTCAGATCCACTGTTATGATGCCTGCCCTGTTCTCTGCTGGGGTGTTTTCTGCTGCTCTCCCCACTTCCCAAGCATTTGCACGTTTGCACATGAAATGGAATGCAGGTTCCCAAGCAGAGCCAAATACAAATGACTGCAGATAGAAATAACAATCTTCTTTTGGCTGAAATCTGGTTATGTCAGTCCCATGCACTTCTCACTGAACAACACAGGTGTAGTATGGATGAGGTTCACATGCTGATATTGTTGCTTGACATTGTTGAGGATGACTTGTCTGCCATTGTGTGTCACTGCCAACCTGTCTGTCTGCATTCTAGCCCAGACTCCACTATCTGTCTGCCTGGCTGTCTGGCCTGGCTAGCTGTTAGCAGGCTAGCTGTCCTTCCTGGGTGGCTGCATCACCTCACCCAATACCCCCCTCACAGCCAGTGACAGCCCAGCCCAGGGAGACATAGGTAATGGTCCTCTCTGATGTACACCCTGACTCAATTGAACTGGATGGCAGACACACGCCTAAAATAACAAAAGGAGGAGAGAGAAAGAGAGGGGGTGGGAATGGAGAAGGGGAGGGAAGGAGCGAAGCGATCGATAAAGCAGGGACACATTGCCTAATAAAGATTTATTCCTTTTTTTCCCCCTCGCCATCCGCCTTGGCAGGGCAGACGGGGGGAGGAGAGAATGTGATTAGTGGACTTCTTCTCCCAGGGTGCTTCTGATAGCATGTGTGGACGCGTGCATGGCAGTATGTTTGCCCCAGTGCAGTGTGTGTATTTTTGCATCTCAGTGTGTTTATCGCATGTGTTTGTCTCTCTCCCAAGAGCAAAAGGGGTTAAAAACAGTCTCTGTCGTTTGTTCTGCCAGCAGTGGCACAAGCAGCTGCAGCTGTGTCCCTGCCTCTCTCTTCCTGTCAGCTAATATTTAGTTAATCTTTGGTCTGGGACCTACGGGACTGGCCGGAGCTCCTGGTGCCCCATCCATCTCTCACTGATCTATATTCCACGCTGGATCCCTGTGCCATTAACCACTACCAAGAGGAGGAGAGGAGGGGATGGAGGGGCTCAGAGGTAGAACTAAGAGGAAAGGGCAGATGGGTGGAGGTAAAGCCGTAGAGAGACAAGAAAGTGATGGAGAGGAAGCAATAGAAGGAGGAGGAGGGGTAGCTGTCTACCATATCAGCGCTAAATAAGAAGGAGGAGGTGGGTCAGCTGTTCCAGACATGGCAGAAATTGCTCCTAATAATTTAGGGGAAAATGCAGCACAAGAAATATTCACAGATTTTTTTTCTCTACATTCATTCTCTCCCAACTCCTCTTATTTCCTACCTTACTGGATGCTGTCCTGATTCAAGTTTTTTATATAGAGGAGCAGGTGGAATTACTTCAATCCAACAATAAACAACAGAGAGGTAGAGTGTTTCCACAAGGAGGTGTGAAAGGTTGAGGAGGAAAAGGGCAATGTAGGTGGAGGAGGAGGAGGAGGATGGGAAAAAAAAAAGAGGCAGAGGCGTGGGAGTGAGTGATCCATATGCAGTGAGTGGGCCACTTCATTGATATGCATTGTGTAGCTATGAGGGGGTCCACCTGCAAAGGCTCCAAGTGCTGAGTCACTCACTAACGCACAGACTAAATGCTTTTATCCCAGACGCCTCGTCCATCTGAATGGAATATAATAGGCCGTAAAGTGCTTTGCTAGCAGCGGCTGCTTGCCCCATGGCAAACCCTTGCCCCTCACTCTCACTCACCCTTCTCCAAATCTCATTTCGCCACTTTTATGGAAACAAAGTGTGCTTAGCTTTAATTACATTGTTTTTTCAATGTTTTTTCCCCTTCTTCCCATCTTTCTTTCCTTGTTGTTCCTCCTGCAGTGGTTTTCAGGCAGCAACACAGAGCTCTCTCTCCTCACTACAGCCCTTCCGTCTACACTCCCTGCATATCTTCCCCCTCCAGTTAAGTGTGATCCCTCTGCCGCTGCTGCTGCTGCTGCTGCTGCTGCTGCTGTGTGTGTATTTTGTGTATGGGGCACCTGTTTGGGATCTCGGTGTGTGTTCAGGGTCACGCCTGCAGGTCGTGCATAATGACTAGCAGAACTGTTGGCGAAGCACAACTGGTTGGGAAAGGAGGTAGCCAAAGAATAGCTCACCAGTGACGGAAGGAGAGGAGGAGGATGGATGGATAGATGGAGGGAGGGAAGAAAGGAATGACGGAGCGAGAGGACCAGTAAGGGAGGAAGGGAAGAGTGGTTGCGAAGCCAGTGAGCCTTAACCACCTTCTGTCAGTCTGTCTGCTCTCAGTGCTGTTTTCCCTCTCCTCGGAATCTAATGGCTTTTCCACTGTCCTCTTTCCAAACCTCCCCACCCCATCACCCCCTTCTCTCCTCTTTCATCTCTCGCTCTCTCTCTCTATCGCTATCACTGTGCTATTTTTTTCTTATTCCTCTCCATCTCTCACTTTCCCAGTTAAAATTCTCCAGCGAAGTCTCTGTGCTGTCTTCCCTTGCTACCTCCCCTCCCTTTCTCTCCTTGTGTCCTTCCAGCTGCTGGCCAGGGGAACAGCTGACTAAATCTAAAGCTGGGGCCCCTGGCTCTGGCCCTGGCCCCAGCCCCAGCCCTAACTCTGCCGCAGCCTCCTCCTATTCTCAGCCCCCCTTCCTCCAGCCCTCCCTCTGGCCTCTAGCCCTGGCTCCTCTCTCAGCAGCCCCAGCTCAGCCCTGGCCCTGCCTCTGAACCTCGGCTCCAGCTTTGCCTGACTCTCAGTGGTTCCTTCCAACCATCCCCCTCCATCCCACTTTGGAGCTGAAAAGCCTCAAAACCCTTCTCTTTCTCTCTCTCTCTCTCTCTGTTTTGCCTATAAGCCTGCTGTCTTGCTTTCTTTTTCAGTTTTTTTGTTTTGTTTTGTTTTTTTTAACTGTGTATTTCTCGTTACTTCATTTGCTCACCCTCCTCCCTGCTCTGACAGGCTGTAGCTGGGCCCCTGGTACTGTCCCAACATATCTGGACTGAGGCCTCATCCAGGTTGGCTGCAGTTCAGTTCTCTGGCTCTTTTACCCAACATCCATTGCCAGGCATCTTCCTCTCTCTGGCTATAACGTTAGTCACTGTAACTCAATGTGGCTCGCTTTACTCCAAGCCACACTCGGCATGTACATTTGGTCGTTTCTGGCTCAGCACTTCCTGTGAAGCTCTCAGACTCCTTGTGCGTCTCCTTCGTCTCCTCGACTCTGGTTTCTGTGCATCTCTTTAACTTGTGTAGACAGGCTCAGCCCCAGCACAGACACATACGCTAGGCACACAAAAGCGTGCGTCGTGTACGAGTGTGAAGCATATGACACATGATTGGCAGTAGGGGGAGGATGGGGAAAAGCAGTGAAAGGGGAAGTGGGCCTTGTCACAATTCTAGACAAGCCGGGGGCTCAAGTTTGATCGCTGCCCAGGGAAGGGAGCCTTTGTGCCCCCCCCGCCTCCTCCCTAACCTCTGAGGCTGTCAGAGTGAGGGTGCAGGCTTATGTGATTAGGTGCAGGCCCAGGTTCCGTCATCACTTTTCTGAGCAGACGTTGCCCACAGAAGACACATGTCAATACTCTTCTTCCTGTCTGACACCAAGCTATTCTGAAAAGAGCGACTGAGGAACTGACAGGGTAAAGTTCAGAGTGCACCCTACAGCTACACTGGATACATATTCCCTTTGAGTAGAAGTGGGCCAATGAAGCCCAGGCATGAAAAAAAAGGTCTCTTCTATGAAAGAATTTGCTGTTCTTCACTTATTAGTCAACCCATTCCTGTCTGTCTAATGCCCACAGCAGCTTTTTTTGTTGTTGTTTTTTTGTTGTGTTTGTTGTCAATTTTTGTTACGTTTTAATTTTGTATGTGTGTGTGTGCAGAGACAATTGAGGGGTGGGAGCAGCAAAAGTTTCCTTTGGAGTCACGTTTTCTCTTGTTGATTGACAGACGCGGGATGATGAAAGTGAATCACAGTCCCGCAGACATCAAAGGTTCCTGTCTTCCCTCACTTATTGGCATCAATGCACAACAACCCAGTGTGGATTCCTCAAAATAAGGAGAGGGTGGGTGGGGTGGGTGGCAGGAAGGAGCTCCAAGAAGTGGAGGCATATGACAAAAGAACCTACCGTCCAAACAGCTAGAGGGGGTAGAATCAGGAGGAGGGGTGCTAAATAATCAAACCTAAGCGCTGTAACTGAATCGGACTGCTTTTCAAGAGCATTTTCAATCAAAATGGGCTTTTGATGTGCACTGATTCTGATACCAGGGATGTTTGAATAGAGAAATAGTGACAGGCTTGAAGTTATGAAGAACTCTGCTTTGGGGCGAGCTTTGGTCCCTCACTTTGAGGCTCTTTCAAAATCCTTTTTTTTTTGGTGTGCATGTTTTTGTATGGACCAGTGCAACAGTAATTAACTAAGTGTTAAAGCTGAGATGAAGTAAGCCGCTTGGTTCTGCTCTCCTAACCTTATAGACTCCCTCCCTCTCTGTCTCTCTCTCTTTCTCTCTCTCACTCCCTCCCTTTTATCCTTTCTCTTGTTCAGGATGGCACCCATTGACTGCCTCTGACCTAATTTGGGCAAATTTCACTGACCTACTTCATGGGTGAATGCTGACTTGCCCACGGGAGGTGATTCTCTCACACACATGCACACATAATCTTTTCTATCCTTATGGTTATCATGCAGGCCCTCAATGTCCTATACAGTAGCTGTGGTGGAGGTGGTGGTGGTAGGGAAGTGCCCCCTCTGCTCACCCCCTTATTCCCCAATCAAACTCCCCTCTATCCTCTCCTTCCTTATCAGCCTGGCATCCCAAATGAACATAATGAGGATATCAAAGTAGAAGCACATAGTAAAATATAAACAAAGCAGTTGGCCTTTGTTTCATGTGGTCTCTGAGGTGACGTAGCACTTCACTAGTCTCTGAAGAGACATAATCATCATAATTGCGTAAGGATATGATTATTCTTCTGTCATTTATGAAAATGCTAATTTGAGATAATTTGATCAAATAATCTGGAGGTACAGGCAATCACAGTAATTCCTTTTTTAAAGTTTGAAGGATACATACTGGGTTCCTTTTGAGCAATCTGAGAATTAGTCTGTTAATGTACTAAAAATGAATTCAAGCATCATTGCATTCCTTTAGCAGATTAATTCCCAGTCGACTGGACAAGGTCCTCCCGAGGCTTTTGGAAAGGGTGTTGTCATTCTTGGATTACTTTTCCCCCTTTTTAACGTGAGGATGATTATTAATAGACTTCTCTGCCTACAGCCCTCCACAAGGACATGGTTGTTGGAGGGAAGTCTAACCTAAATCTGTGTTTCAGTCACGCTTGTGTTATTATTCTTTGCGAGCTTTTGTCCAGCTGTGGTTTAGTGCATTTGACAAAGAAGGTATTTATGTTTATATTTTTATTGCCCACATATTTCCATGGCGTGTGCCCCTGGAATGTACACGCATACAGACCCACAGCGGACAGGCATGTGTTGTCATGGCAACAAATACGGATGTCAACAAAAGAGGCTCCAGGGTGAATATTGTCCCCCTCTTGTCCAGCAGGGTGCAATTTATCTCAATGTAGCCATGAAAGGCAGCTATTTACATGAAACAAGAGCTGTTTCTGGGAAATAAGGGTCTCTCTGAAGGTTTTGATGTCAGCTGCCTGCTTTTAGCCCAAGAATGGAAACCTTAACCATCCAGAGTGGGAGAGGAGTGAGTTGTAAACCGACCAAGAGAGCTCAGTTCCCCCGTGTGGTTTCAGCTCTTCACCCTGAAAGTCTCTCATCCTTTCCCCTTCAACATGCTTACAGAAGGCCGTGCGTAGTGTGTGATTTCAGATGCTTACAGTTTGCACAGAGTAAATCTGACTCCCCCCTTTGCTTTATAGCTTATCCTTAAGAGAGTGGTGCTAACATCAACGTCAATATTTACAGGAATTGCCCGCAGGCAAGCGAATCGACCACCTCGATTCAGCAGAGACATCAACCTTTCTCGTGCTCCCCCTCCTTCCTGCCGGCTCTCTTCTTTCCCTCACTTGTCTTCATCCCAGCTATTCCCGTTCTCTGCAACACCCCGTCAATCAAGGCGCCAGGTGGCTGACTTATTTGTCTTTGGGTTGCCTTTGTTTTGTATTTGTGTGTGCGAGTACAAGGTGCGTCCTGTATGCGCAGGATCTTTGACAGGGCCACGGCTTTGACACAGGCTCAGCGACTGTTTGAGAGATGCTGGATGACGCGTGTCAAGTGATATTAAATGTGAGAGAACCTCCCCTCCTTCCTCCATCCCTTCCCCCAAACCCCCACTCTGCCCATCCTGCCACTGTGGACTGTGTCTGCTGTGGTTAGTGTGAGCTATGACACTTTCCACTGGGGGTTTTAGGGGGGAAGGCGACACATCTGATGCATGAAGCCTCACATCACTTCGGGTATAGAGTGGAGAGTTTGGCTGTATGAAGGTCAGCAGATATACAGAGGAATAGATACAGTACGCGAATACCTTACCTGTGTCAGGTTACAAACACATTTCCCTTTGTAATTGTTAAAAGTGGTTATTGTGTCAGCTACACAGTGGCAGTGGCAACGGCAATTACTTGGTATTTGAAAATTAATGGGTGCATACTGTAGTGGTTGCAGTGTTTTAGTCTTATCTGGGATGCTTGTGTAAATCCAGGTCACTTTCAGGTAGACCGCCCGCCTATTTATAAATTTTATATGTGGATTTATTTCCTTTGTGCTGAAAGACAATACAAAACGACTACCTTTTTGTTCATTTTAATGTGGTGCTAAAACACTTGTGTGCACCCGCCTCCATCTCTGCCAGGTACGGCTGAAGCATGAGTAGCGTGCCAGTGGGCCTGATGTGCTCTAACGGGACAGTCTGAGCTTGGTGGTGGTGGGGAGGATGCGGGCAGAGGCAGCTTTACGGCAGGATGTAGCACGCGCCGGCAAGCAGAGAACAGCCAGTGTGACCTCAGTGACTCCAGGAAAGAAGGGGTTAAGCAAAAGCCAGCATGGCTGCATTGGCTGCGTTACGCAAACTGGCGGCTGGCTGGAGCTGAAAGGGGAAGTGCTGAGCTCAGAGGAACACTGGCTCAGAGCCATCGCTCCCTCCTCCCTCCGCTGAAACTCCCCCCCTCTTTACCTCCCACCCCCACCCACCCTCCTCCCCGCCTCCCCGCTACAGCTGAGTGCTCCCCACGCTTCCCACCGCCAGGCGTGGTGATGTGTGTTTGTGTGTCTGTGGGCCTGTGCTGGAATGCAGCTTCCCCCTCGGCTGGGGCCTGTGTGTGTGTGTGTGTGTGTGTGTGTGTCATGGGAGGGGGAACAGAGGAGGAGTCAGTTATTGGAGAGAGAAAAAGGAAAGAGGAGGGGCTGTTTGTGAGCAGAAGGAGGTTGACTGCAGGGAGTCACTGAAGCCAGTATGCGTGCATGCATGAAGGAATCATGAGTGTGTGTCAAGGGGTGGGGTTGTGTGCGCGTGTGTGCTGGTGTGTGTGTGTGTGTGTGTGTGTGTGTGCGCGCGCATGTCTCGAGTGTGTCGGGTGACTTTCCAAATGAAATGGGAAGGGTAAAGAGAGTAAGGTTATTTCCTGGCGTGGAGAAGTGAACCTAAAAACACACACATAACCCACGCATGTGCGCTCGCAGTCATGCTGCAGTTTTCAGTCCAGTGCCATTAGTGCCCAGCTATTTTCATATGCAAATAAATTCTGTTCACTTTCAGCAACATTAACTTTCACAGTGGCTTTTTGTCTGTGCGCCGTGCTGCATTTACAGAATCTTTTCTTTGCACTTCGTTCGTTTTTTTGGTTTTTTTTACCTTTTTCATTATTGCTTTTAATATTTGAGCTTTAATGGGAGGACAAACTTCTAAAAGCTGCTTTATCACCAAAGGATTTTTGGGTCAAAGTTCAGATTAAGCGAGAGAAACACATCTGTAGTCATTTTAGCACTTTCTGAATATGGATTTTGCATAAGAGCTGACAAACACACATTGCAATAATCCCTGTCTATTCTTTGTTCTCTGAGCAATCTTTTAAAACAACACAGACCAGCTCATTTTGATCAAGACTCGTTAGTGTTCTACCATCTCAACTTACTCTATAGGTTTGTCATCAGAAAGATACTCAAATGTAGCAGTGGCTTTTCAATGGATCCCTTTACCTCCATGTATAGCTTGCGTGGCTCTACTGGGACAGACCTCTGCTAATTACACACATTAATTTCCAGCCAGCTGTAATTTCATTCACACTAATGAACCTTGCACATGGATTGGGATAATGTATAGTTAATGTACAGATGGGAGACAGAATTAGCAGGCTACTGACCTATCCACTGACAGAAATTTGTTGGATAGCAGCTAAAGGAACAGTTCACCCAATACTACACAGGTGAAATTACACCTAATAGTAATTTTAGACTTAAGCGATAAATAGTTAAATACGACCAACATAGCTTGCTTTGGTAGATCAAAATTTTATTATTATTTTTTTTTTTACTTATATTGTCTCCAAAGGGCAATGATATTATGATTATAATATTATGACAATTGTTAGGGTTTTGGACGGTAGTAGTAAAAAGTGTGGCACACCGAGGCTTCTTCTGTTTGTATAGTAATTAAGAAGCTGCCACCAGGAGCCATTTATCAATACTTAGTGCTGATACTGGGAACACAGATAAACAGCCAGGCAAAATCCACCTATCAGCAGGGAGAACGGCTGAAATATCCTGGCACTAAACAAACCCCTTGTTTTAAAGAACAACTTCCCATTTCTCTACTTCAGTTTTTGTACCAATTAAATGACACAAAGTGTTACAGGTGCTGGACAGAGTCAGGCAAACCGTTTCTCTCAGTCACACAGGTCTTCCCTGACGGAACCCTCCCAAAGGGATTAATAAAGTTAATCTAATCTTAATCTAATCTAAGTCTAGAGCCATAGGTTGCAAGGGAAAAATGTGTATTCCCTAACCAGTTGGTAAGTGGTTACCAGACGTTAATGGCATAAGCTGGGAAACTGATAGCTACACTGATAGCTAGTTACATATGCCTAGAGACTGGTCAGTGGCCCTCTGGCAGCAGGTCATTAGGGATAAATGTGTATTTCTTGGCCAGTTGTTGGAAGTCAAAAGGTGAAATTGGATGCAAAGAGGTATACATTGCTGCACTAAAAGCCTCCTTGTGAGTGCTTTGGTTGCTAGCAGGTTGCCACAGTTGCCAGTAGTTTGCATCAAAAACGGCAAATTGACTGCAAACACTCAGTCACTACTCGTAAACCAGAAATGAAGAATTTTCGCCTCAAAGTAAAAGCTGTGGCTTTTGAGACGTAGTGGCTGCTGTAGTGAGGTACAGCTTTTAGGCTGTGTACACACAGGAAGTAATTCACTTTTGATTGATTGATTCACTCCAGGCTCCGGTTGCCTAGGTAACCTTCCAATATATTTACTATCAGGTCACATGTCATTCTCATTGGTAATTATTTCAGTTGCTCACCTGGAAGTTGGGAAATTATCCCACCTATTTCCTGCCACCGATGGCCAATTCACCTGTAGTCACTTGAAGTCGTGAAATGTCATTCATTTTCTGTGGTTCCATTGTGAACTTTGAGGGCAAAGATAGCCTAAGGAGGTCATCAGCTAGTGTTCTCTTAGTGGCCTATCCCAAGCCCAGTTAAGTTGGAGGATTTTGTCAGGCAGGGGATCCACTGTAAAATCTGTTCCAAAGCAATATGCAAATTCATTCATTGTGGTGAACCACTGGAACTAAGGGAGCAGCCAAACATACCTCCTTCTTCAAGTAGAAGTTATAGTGTTTGCAGGTACACTGGCATCTTCCATGCAAAATGCAGGCAACCTGTCAGACAGCAAAGCAATCACAAGGAGGTCTTTGTCACCAATTGCACGTAGCAAGTGCCAGCAACCAGTTGGGCAATACACAATTTTCCCTCTTGATGGGTGGTTGCCTAGGCATGCGTGACTGAGGTCTAAGCTACTCACTGGCACATATATATATATATA
>VUQK01030515.1:18024-29274 GCA_015106715.1 Bujurquina vittata
AGATGAGATTACTGTCTTTACACACACATTTGTCTTTGCCTATTGACATTTTAGAAATATATACAGGTGTGTGTGTGTATATATATACACATACACACATATACATATATATAAATATATATATATATATATATATACACACATATATATATTGTAAAATTGTGTGTATATATATACACTCAATTTTACAATTTCAGTTATATATATATACATATCTGACTCTTACCTCCTCGGATTCAGATCCACCGCTCTTTAGATAAAAGGAAGTTTCTCTCAAAAGGGATATTTGGTTTCCGAAGGCCTCTTTAATTAGCTTAGCACCATGTTAGCAGTCGTCTCCTGACAGATGATGCACTCGGGCTAAGAGCTGCTCACACTGTGGTCCAGCTGAAGCTGTAGGACAGGTAGCTTTCACAGTAGTTTCTCCAGTTTTCTCTTTTGTGTAGATGGTGAGTTTTTTTGTATTAGAGGTCATTCTTGTTTTGTTTCTCACAAAGTAAATTTGAACTGTACTGCACTTTGCTAGTGTCTCTCCTATCATCTTTTTCACTGTGTGCATATAAATTAAGTGGTACATAGAAAGCATTTTTCTGTTTTTCTGCTTGTATTTAACACTCTAAAAGCCACCTTTACCCAAAAGCAAACACATGCAGTGCTTTTTACCTGCCTTGCCTTGCACACACTTTCAGACTGATGACTGCATCAGATACAGTTTGGAGTTCACCATCTTTCCCAAGGGCTGTTTGGAATGTGGCCTAGAGGACCTGGACTCAAACCACTCCTTCCTGAACTATAGCCACCCTTTGCATGTGTTTTTATTTCACCATGGGTGTCTCTCCCTCTCACACACGGAGCAGAACATGTGAAAATATCATTAACTGAACTGACACACTGTCCTGTGAAAAATAAAGTTTTCATGGGACTCTCTGCACCCCTGTGAAAAACTAAGGACACCCTTACTGCTGTTCAGGTGCTGATAATCAAATGCACTTGATTAATTGATCACCAGCAAGTGTGACCATCATGTCTCCACAATTTCACCCCAAAGTCAGACTATGCAGTGCTTAGAGAAACTGCAAAAAAGCCAAGAGCTACACTGTAGACTCTACAGGCCTCAGCATATTAAATATTAAACTTTATGACAGTACATTTGGAAGAAGACCTAATAAGTGTGGTTTGTTTGGAAGGGTTGCCAGTAGAAATCTTCTTCTTCAGGGTAAGAATGTAAATGAGAGCCACTGATTCCAAGCACCCCAGCAAATCTACAACAGAATGGCTGAAAAAGAAAAGAAGTCCAGACCTCAAACCGACTGAATGCTGTGGTGGGACCTGACGAGAGCTGTCTACGAATGAATTCCCACAAACCTCAATGAACTGCAGCAATGCTTCAATGAAGACTGGGCCAAAATTCTTCTACAATGATGTGCGAGTCAGATAAAGTCATACAAAAAAACTAAACAAAAACCCCAAACATTAATTCAAGTCATTGCTGCTAAATGTGGTTTTACAAGCTTCTGAATCCCAGGATGTACTTAGTTTTTCACAGGGCGTCCTGCACCAGCTGACTTTTTCTGTTAAATCCAAAGTGCTGCGACTTCTTCCATGGTATGCTAGCACTTCCAGGAAAACACTAAATGTAGCATGATATGAAATTGAAAATATTCCACCCATAAATTGGTTTTATGTCACAAATCCTCGACCCAACAATTTGAGCCAGTATAAGACCAATATCTGATACAATTATCAGATTTATTGTATGTTAAGTACTATAGCTGTGTAGTACAGCTCTTTTTTGTTGTTGTTTATTTTGAAATGAGGTGTTCTGCCTTCATATATAAAATATCTAATGAGAAGATTTTAGGGATCATCAAGTTAATTTCTCCATGCTGATGACTGCATTCTGAATTTCTCCTCTAAGACATCCAAGTGCAGTCAAACATGTTCACACAGGCTTACACCTGGACCTTGCTCTATTTTATCCACTACATTTGTGTTGTAGATTAATTTTTCTGCGTATGAAGCATTCTGGACAATATCTGCTTGTGTAGATTTGCTTTTTCTGTGTGGTTGTAGTGATCATTTTGAACATGTAAGATAGGGTTTATTTGAAATTTTGCCACTGATACTATTGTCAAGATTTCATTCTGCTTTTTGTTTTAGCGAAACGCTGCTTTGTTAGGCATTTTTTGCTCATCAACGTAAAGCAGAGAACAGGAACGAGAGACGTAGAAAAGAAAGAAAGCGAGAGGGTGAAGAGTGCGGAGGAGGGACATTGCTCGGAGCAAAGGTCATCAGTTGAATGACGATTTCTGGGATGAATCATCTACATGGCACAAAGCCTAGCTTGTGTCACGCATTGCCCCCTATGAGTTTGTGTGCGTTCAGGCATGCAAAGGAATTCCCCTTCAATGAATCCTCATAGCGGAATTTGTGTGAAAGCATTTTATTGTTGCTAGGTCACACTACCTTCTGCCTTTATGAGCACACTGATTTAGTTTTCTTTGATGATTTTCGGACAGTACATCTGAAAGTAACCATCACTGGCCCAGAGTGCTGCTATATGCAAGACGCAAAGCAACACAGGAACTGATTTGCACTGGGAGAGCAGACCTGTGTGTCTGAATCAGGATCAAGACAATAGTTTCAAGTAGCTGGTATGCTCAGAACAATACAATGAGGATGTTAATCTTTAAAAATGTCCAACATGGAGTTATTTTCCAGAGCTGGAAGCAGGAAGTGCTCTCTAACCAAAACTTAATTCAGTAGCAATGTGAAACTAAACTACCAAGTTAAACAGAGTTTAAATAATCTCAAATAGTTACTGGAAAAATATTTAGACATTTGTCAAATACACTGATTTATTTTCAGCATTAGAGAAGAAGGCCCATTACCTCTTATGTCTGTGTATGGTAGATTAGAAGGTAGAAATATGAGAAAGTGCAAACAGGGGGATACAGCTTGTGTAATGGCTGTGGAGTGAGAAACAATGGTGCACTGGAGTGTTTTCTTTAGTTTTGTCACCTGTCATGTAGAAAACGAGGAAATATATCAACAGTCTTGTTTTAAACCATCAGGCTCCCTCAGCAATGTGTGGCGGTGTTGCAGATAAGCTCATATAATAACTTGGTTAAACATTATGTCACAGTTCATTACTGCATATTGATATAATGTTAGAAAAAGCAACTGATCAAGTGCTTGAACTGTAGAGAAAATGTTTTTTTTTTCTATAATTTTAATAAATGAACTCATTTTAAAATGGAAGTTAAATTATGAAACTAGTGTGAAAAGGGGTTAGGGTCCACCTAGTGGACAATGCAAAGAGTGAAACACCATTTGATAAAGAGCACAAATCTGTAGTAGCCAAACAAAAACATCTTACATTTCTGACTCTTAAAACGCTCAAAACTCAGAGACTGCGGGAAATTCCCTTTAAGCCTTCTGCAAACATTCATCTTAAAACACAATGCAGAATGGAAAGAAAACAAAAACAAGCAAACAAACTCATGATTGCCATAAAAACAGTAAAATGGCACCATTAATACTGAACAATATGAAGGAGAGGTGGCAATATGCAGTAGCTATTGTGCGGGTGTATGTGTAAGTAGACCTGCCTACCTCCTGATGCAACATACTCCTTTTGACTGTATTTGACATTAGATGTCATTAGCATGTACTGCAGTTTTATCCAAAACTGCCAATGTTCTGCAGGGAGTGGGCCCAAACGCAGGACCAACAAGTAGGCAGAGTAAACAAAAAACTAACCTTTATTTAGGCTGTCTGCTCCAGTTCAAGGTCCAAGTAGAGAACAAACGGAATAATCCAGCTCTCCAGAAAGCTTGTATGGAAGAACCCAAAAGCAGACCTAAAGAAGCAAATCCAAGCAAACAAACAGAATCTGAACATAAGAATAGAATAGAAATAGATGAATAGAAACTCAAACTCAGAGGCAAAACCAGATCATGACAAAAACTCCTGTCCTTGGCAGTAATGTAGTAGTTTAATATGCAAACCCAACTCAAAGTTGGGACGCTGTGCAGAATGCAAATATAAACAGAATGTAATGATTTGCAAATGTCAAGTTGGGACAGGACCATGTTTACCACCATATAATATCACCTCGTCTTTAAACAACAATCCATAAATATCTGGGAGAGCAGCTGCTGGACTTTTTGGAGAGGAATTTTGTCCCATTTATAGGATTCTAGCTGTTCAGCAGTCCAGGGTCTTCTTTGTCCTATTTTCCATTTCTTGATTCTCCAAATGTTTTCAGTTAGTGAAAGTTAGTCTGGACCACAGGCAGATCAGTTCAGCAGCCAGAATCTTCTACTGCAAAGCCATGCTGCTGGAATAACTGCAGTATTCAGATTATTATTGTCTTCCTGAAACATGCATAAAAAAAGATGCCATTTTCATGGTAGCACATTCAGCACTGATGGTGTCTTTGTGTGCAAGCTGCCAATTCATAGGGACTGATGCACCCGCATACCATTGAGCTGCAGGCTTTTGAGCTGATAAAAAGTCAGACGTCCCTCTCCTCTTTAGTCCGGAGGAGGTGGCGTCCATATTTCCAAAAAAGAATTTCCGATTTTGAATTTTTCTGACCTGGAACAGTTTGCTTCAGTCCATTTTCAGTGAGCTTTGGTCCAGAGAAGACAGCTGTGTTTCTTCTTTGCATGATGCAGCTTTTAAGCATTTGTGAGCTGTGTTCACAGACAGGGATTTCTGGAAGTGCTCCTGAATCCACGCAGTGATTTGTATGACAGAATCAAGCCTGTTTCTAACGCAGCACTGCCGAGGGCCCAAGGACCACAAGCATCCTGTACTGATTTTGTCCCTTTCTCCAGAGAGTCCTCCAAATTCTCTGAATCTTTTGATGATATGATGTACTGTAGATGATGAGCTATTCAAAGTACTTTTCTGTCCCAGTTTTTTTTTTAGTGTTGCTGCCGTCAAATTCAAAATGAGCTTATATTTTTCATGAAATAATAAAATATCTCACTTTAGACATTTGATAGGATTTCTATGCTCTGTTGTGAATAAAATATGAGTTTGTGAGATTTGCAAGTTATATCATTCAGTTTTTATTTGCATTTTGCACCTCGTCCAAACACGTTTGCAATTAGGTTTGAAGTAGTGTTGGCAGTTTACAGCCAGTGTCCTCCAGCCTTGAGTCTGTTACTGCTGTTCTTGACTGTTTATATTAGAGCAAATGACTTTTAGATTCAATGTTGATGTTTTAACAGCTGTTAAATTAATTGGGCCTCATTGTAGGAGGAATGAGTGGGATGCGGTTTGTTTCGGTGTAATCAGCATATTGAAATGATGAGGAAAGTAGGGAAGAGAGAAGGATGGAAGGACACCAGAGTGGTACTTTTACTGTGCTATATTGAACAGCTGTTGTGGTTTCCCAGGCTGGCTGGTTGACTCTATAGTCAAACCACATAATACACAGTTTAAACAGGCAAACAATGGGGGCACTCTGGTTTCCAAGACAACTATGACAGAACCTCTGCTCTGTTTTTATTGCCCCATGTGCAGCTGTGTGTCAGCAGCATGTTTTAATGAGACTGAACAAACTTTAGTCTCCGTTCATTCAGTGAAGAAAAAGCAACAAATTCTCATTCAAAGAGGAGAAGCCTTTTTTAGCCCAACGAAAGGCACTGTTGCCATAGCCACATAAATGCACGTTGATTTATTATTTACAGGAAGCGATCATATGCAATGAGATAAGGAGTTTGAGCTTTGTTTTTGCAGAAATATTTCTGTAAAGATTTTCACTGTCTGAATTGAATATCAATTATCTCTGGTTGTGTTATCTGAGTCTTTTTAGTGCTGACAGGCCTGCCTCTCTGCTCTCTGTGCTTTTATATTCAGGTGGTAGTTCCTACCCGTGTTGGACAGGTGTACGTGTACGACACGGTGAAACCAGACCAGGATGAATATGACGTCCCGCCCAGACTTCAGCCTCCGACTCAGCCAGACATATATGACGTGCCGCCCGCCCGGCAGCAATACAGCACACAGGTCAGATCGCTCATTTTGTGTGTGTGTGTGTGTTTGTATTATTGATCTTGCTCGTGTTCTATTCATTCTATGAGCCACTTTGAATGTCAGTTATCGGTCATCACCAAATAAACATCATACCTGGTTTTACTTTGACAGTTTGTCTAACAGTTCCCTCAGAAATGTATCTCTTTCTCTTTTTTCACTCTTTTAAATAAGATTTACTATCATAATCATGAAACAAGTTGCTATTAAACAAAAACTGTAATATTGTAAAAGAATGAAGCAGAAGAGGGCTGTCCCAGCTGACAGTAGATCAGATTTGAGGAGCATGGAAGGACTGAGAAGTACAGCTTTTTTCTTTTCTTTTCTTTTCTTTTCTTTTCTTTTCTTTTCTTTTCTTTTCTTTTCTTTTCTTTTCAACTTTTTTTTGGACAAATACAAATTTTGTCCGGCACTTTCTATTTAGTGATCCATGTGGAGTAATAAGTGAACAAAAGAAGGTAATAGCACAGAAATAGCCGGTTTTTACCACTGAATTACAAAGTAATTCAATTCAATTTTCAGTCATCTCAAGGTGCTTTAAATTTATATCAGGTAATATCCATGGAATTATCTTGTATCAACAGTGGTTATAGTTGAGTTTACATTGAAGTTTATGTAATAACAGGCCAGAAACTGGGAGTAAAACATGTATGCCTATGAAGCAAAACCAATTAGTAATAGTTTAGTAAAATATAACCTGCTAATAATAGAATGGGAATATCTGTGCACTGTAATTTTTATATACTGACGTGTAATGTGTGTACAACTGCCTTTTTAACTAACTTGTTTTAATAACTTATTAAAGCAATATTCAAGCAGTGTGAGGATTACCTTGAAATATGTGCAATAGTTTCTGTGTAATAACCTGGAATCAGGGCTGAAGAATGCTGCTACATTTCATGATAATATTCAGTATGGTTAAAATCATGTATTTTTCATTATCGCTTGGGAAGTAAACAATATATAGCTATACAGGTTGAATAACGATCTAACTTAAAATCATATTTAACAAAGACTTTTAATATGCAAACAAAAATTCTGTGGCTCTGTAAATGTCTCTGATCACACTATAAGAATTATGAAATCAAATATAAGCAAAACATTATGATGCTTTAATATCTGTGTAATATTCCCAGGTAATCATCTCACTTCTTGAAGAAACAGGCAGTTTTAGATTTTGCTTAGATTTTGATTAGTTCCAGTATTATAATATGGTAATAGTGTCCTAATACTTTAAAGCACCATTATCAGGTTAATCTTTCTACATTACCACCCCCAGTTCATGGCTTATTATTACCCAATTATATCAATTTCAATGTTATATTACTCAACTATAACCACTGTTGACAAGATAATTGCATGGGTATTACTTGATATTATTTTGCTAATTAACTGTTTTACCATTACTACCCCTTATTAATATAAAGTGCCACCTTTTTTTGGTGTGTGTGTGTGTGGGGAGGGTGTTCAGGAATTACAGTTATTTTTTATTTATGGTTCCCATCACCAGAGGCTCAACAGTAATTGAACTAACTTAATTTTAAAAATGAGGATTGTTTCCAGTAGTTGGATGAACATTTTTTGCAGTCAGTGACTTGCTTAACCAAACGCTGCGTTCCCTCCCTTGAGATGCTCTGCTAGTCCTTTACTGCAGCCTCCCTCAGATGCTGCTTTGTGTGTGGGTCTCTCTTCATTTTTAGTAACAGAAAATCTGCTCTGTTGGGCTGAGATCAGGTGACTGACTTGCCCATTAAAGACTATCCCATTTCTTTGCCTTGACAAACCCTTGGGTTGCTTTTTCAGTATTTAGTGGCTTCCTCTACACCACTGCTTCAAGTCGCAAACAATTTGTTGCTTTTAAATAACATAACTCAACGCCTGCAGCAACTACAAGTCTTAATGATGTCATTTCAAATAGATAATGTTATTTCTGTCCTTTTATTAATGTTTAGGTGTATGACACTCCTCCGATGGTGATGAAGGGCCCCTCTAGTGGTCAAGATATATATGACACCCCTGCAAGCAGTGAGAAGAACTCACAGCAGATGGTATGGATTTAGATTTAGGAGGTATTATGCAGTATAACAATCTTAGAATTGCATGATGCTTGTGTGTGTGTGTGTGTGTGTGTGTGTGTGTGTGTGTGTGTGTGTGTGTGTGAGATAATATGAGAGAAACTGATGACAAGTGCTTTGCCAATGCACGCATGCTTTCATATTAAAATTGTTTAGTTGGTTTTACAACCTTTACTAGTCATGCCGCACATTCAGTGGGAGAAACACATAGTCCTGAATTTATTTACAATACAACAAAATAACTCATCATTACACTTGTATGGACTGTGTGGTAGAGACTGTGTAATTACCATATTAAATCTGTTTCAAAGTTAAAATTCATCAGGTACAAAAAAAAGAGCAAAGAGCAGTGATACTTGTAACTAGCAGTGCTAGAAAGCAGCATTGCCCACATGATAAACAAGCAAACAGTTGTCTTTACAAGATATTCCTCTCTCTGCCTCGTCAGGTCTATGACTTCCCGCCATCAGTGAGTAAAGATGTCACTGATGGTCAGCCAATCCGAGAGGAGACGTATGATGTGCCGCCGCACTTTGCCAAACTAAAGTCCCACGTTCCCGTCTCTCCAGGCCAGTACTTGCACAACAACCTCAACAGCAATGACGATGAGCCGCCAATTCCAGAGGATGTATATGATGTCCCGCCCCCAATTCTAACTGATAAGCATTACCATAGAGACAGGGGTGGAGCCAGCCAGGCCACTCAGCAGATCTATGACATCCCGGCTACACTGCGTCCTACCCAGGATGTCTATGACTTCCCCCGGGAACGAGAGGAGACAGGAGAGAGGGCTGAACAATATGTCTATGATGTCCCACCACAGGTATGACAGTTAAAGGGGCAGCTTGTTTAATTGCATGAAATCAAGATTCATCTCTATGCATTCAGTATAGAGACTAATGCGCTCAGTTGCATAGGTCACTCTTCAGTTAATCTTGTCTTGACAGCTTTATTTGGGCAGGCCCACAACAATGATAGACAGAGCCACAGTATCTCAATTTAATTCAATTCCATTTTATTTATATAGCAACAAATCACAGCAACATTTGCCACAAGGTGCTTTATATCATAAGGTAAACACCCTATAATACTACAGAGAAAACCCCAGCAATTAGACAAATGAGCAACAGTGGGAAGAAAAAAACTTCCTTTTAACAGGAAGAAACCTCGAGCAGATCCAGGCTCAGGGAGGGGCAGTCAGGACAAAAGACACACTGTAGAAGAGAGACAGAAATTAAAAACTAATGATTAAATACGGAGTATAAGCTTTATCAAAACGTAAGGTTTTAAGCCCAATCTTAAAAATAGAGAGGGTGTCTGTCTCCCGAATCCATAGTGGGAGCTGGTTTTAACAGACGAAGTGCCGTAAAGCTGAAGGCTCTGCCTCCCATTCTACTCTTAAGTATCCGAGGAACCACAAGCAAGCCCGCAGTCTGAGAGCAAAGTGCTCTGTTGGGGTGATACAGTTAATCTGACCCATTAAGCCATTAGCTGACCTGAAAACTTCATTGTGGTAAAGACTTAACGCAAAGTAGTATTTGGATTATTACCTATTTATTTCTGACTCTAATGGATGTGTATTTTTGGAACAAAGTTGATAACCCTGTTATTAATTTTTAAAAATGCATTTTCAGCCAGTGATGCATGAAAGACATTCAAAGTCATATCTTGTGCATTCCTATAATGTGATGTGACTAGGTTGGACCTAATAAGCTTGCCATCATAATTCATGCATGAAATGTGTACTTAAGATGCTTTCATATTAAAACAACAGAGTGTAGGGGCCATTATTCTGCAGCAATACACGTCCACTCTCTCCAGTAACTCCAGTGGTCACGTTATGACTGTATGATTATTGTTTAGCTAACATTAGATTAGCTGATTATTCTTATGTGCATTCTTTCTTCTTTAAATAGTTTGCACATTATTTCAGTGGTAATGTGTTTTGCAGGTTGTACGTGATGCCCAGTCAGCCAGTGAAGAGCTGTCCATGTCTTTCAAGCGGCTGTCCGCCTCAAGCACAGGAAGCACAAGGAGCAATCACTCAGCATCTTCATTAGATATGGTTCCTGTCCGCGACACCACCTCGCTTCCTACTCCTGGCTCCATTCCAGGGAAACCCCTCCTCTTGGAAATGGATCAGGCCATGGAACGCCTGTCTCGTCTCCAACAAGCTGTCGAGTCCAGTGTTTCTTTTATGATGTCATTCATCACAGGCAATTGGAGAAGCCCTGCTCATCTGGAGGGAAACCTCGCAGCCATTCATCAGGCCGCTGACCGGTTGCGTGCCACTGTCCGAGATTTCCTAGAATTTGCCCGGGGCGCTGTGGCAAATGCTGCTCAGGCCACAGACCGCTCGCTGCAGACCAAACTGGGCCGCCAGGTTGGGAAGATGGAGGAGATCTTCCAGAATTTGATTCGACATAGTCAAAGCTTAGATGCCATTTCTTGGTCACCCACAGCACTCACAACGCCAACACCAGGGGGGGATGACTTAGATCGACTAATCATGACAGCGCGAGGTATCCCTGACGATGCCAAGCAGCTCGCTTCTTTTCTCCATGGTAACGCTTCACTGCTCTTCAAAAAGACCACTCGTCAGCAGCAAATGCCCCTTCCTCCTATCCCAGGGGAGCTTAGTGGTCACATGACAGGATCTGGAAGTGGAAGCTATCAGGGAGGGGAGAAAGTGAACATTCAGTCACGGCCCCTTCCTTCTCCACCAAAGTTTACTGCTGCAGAAGAGGAGGAAGGTGTGGAGCGACCATATGAGACCACAGAAGAAGGATGGATGGAGGACTATGACTACGTACATCTACAGGTACACACATGTAACAAAGATTTAAGCTGTTTATTATAAGATGAATTACATTTTAGCTCAGCAGCATGACTGCATGTTTACATTATCGCACATTTAAGACACCAGAGCTCGCAGCCCAATTCTCCACAGAGCCTGAGCTACATCATAACCTCCTACTGAATCGTATTCAACATGAACTCATTCAGAGAGATGTGCTAAAATATCTGCTAATACTTTAGCTCAAGGAGGCTGGTAGTACAGATATTACAGTGAGCATGAAGGAGTGCTGGTCCGCTACATGAGCAATAAGTGTCCCACAGGCGTTAC
>VUQK01030515.1:30880-41519 GCA_015106715.1 Bujurquina vittata
GGTCCGGTTCGGGTTGGCGGGGGCGGTTTGCGGGGGGGGGGGGTCTATATGTCCCTGTTTCTGTGATCCCATAACTGTGGAGATGACAGTGAGTGCTTACACTGCTACTGCTTCCTTCCTTCCTGTCTTCAGACTTGCAGATGTGGGTTAAAGAAGGCAGTGCACTGCAGGAAAGCAGGAAAAGGCCATCACCAAAGCAGCTTCATATGTAGGAATTTACTATACAGGAATATTTAGGCTCCCAACACAGATTGCAGTACAAACTCCGTTACTAACAATGCAAAATTCTGTAACCCACACTGATCTTTTTCACACATATTTATTCAGCACTTTACTCTGTGCACTTTTATCTACCTTGCATGTACAGCCAATTTGGAATCACCAGTTAGCCTAGCATGCCTGACTGGTGGGAAGAAGCCAGAGTACCCAGAGGAACATGAACATGGGTAGAAGGAAACACAGAAAGGCCAAACAGCAGCTCTGAAGTCAGGAGTGTTTACTGTAAGGCAGCCACTGCACTGTTGGTCAGCCCGCTAACGGTGACTCAATTGGCTATGCACTAGTTGCTAATTTATCTCTTTCCAGATTTAGCTTTGCTTGTTGAAGCACTAACTCTGACAGAAAACAGCACCTGTTTTTCAGTAAAATTATAAATCCAGTGTTCCACGAGGGAGTTCTAGAACTACTTTTATTTTACACTTTTACCTTAAAATGAACTATAAAATCAGATTGGCCATAACTGTGAGTGGAACATGTTTCCATCACTGGTGGAAATGACACTTTTCCATTGTTATTTGGCCCTGTTATCATTAAGAGCTGACTTTGAGTTTGTGACGTGAGAACTTTAATAAAAGCTCAAGCATACGTTGATTCTGCTGTGTTCAACACTGATTAATAATTCAGTTTAATTCAGAGAAAAGATGATCACAAACTGGTACTTATTTGAGTTTTTTTATTATTATTATTATTATCATTATTTGCTCATGCCAAATGATCCAAAAAGTAAACTATCCATGTCCAGAGTGCAGCGCTTTCTTGTTTTGTGTGACCGAAGTTTAAGGTTAATATTGTGAGTGAGAACAGGAAGTGAAGAATGATTTGTTGGCTAATTCCAAATTGTTATTATTGCACATTGTGGTTATTAACTGTGTCCTTCCTCTTCATCATCTTCCAGATTAAACAATTTGAGCGGTTAGAGCAGGAAGTCAGTCGGCCAATCAACAACGACATGACCGGCTGGGTCCCATCCCCACAAAACCCTCTGGCCAACTACCTGCCCCAGAACGGCTCTGGAGGCCCTCCCTCTTCCAAATTGTGCCATGGTGACCGCCAGCTCCTCCTCTTCTATCAAGAGCAATGCGAGCAGAATGTCACCACGGTGACCAATGCCATTGATGCCTTCTTCACGTCTGTCAACTCCAACCAGCCACCAAAGATCTTTGTGGCACACAGCAAATTTGTCATTCTCAGCGCACACAAGCTGGTTTTTATTGGTGACACACTGTCACGCCAGGCCAAATCTCCAGAAGTGAGGGCACGGGTAGCGCAAAGCAGCAACACCCTCTGTGAAAAACTCAAAGACATTGTGATCAGTACGAAGACAGCAGCGCTTCAGTATCCTTCTCCTGGAGCAGCCAGAGAGATGATTGAGAGGGTGAGGGAGCTTGCAGGGTGTACGCAGCATTTAAGAATGGTTCTGGGACAGCTGTTAGTGATGTAAGGGCTGAGGGAGAGGAGGAAAACAAACCAAACAGTGACACTAACAGAGCGTTTCCAGAGCCTTGGAGCAGTAAATCTTCCCAGTGACACTGGGTGGACCACCCTCTATACCCCATGCAGCACTAGGTAGGAGAACCTGGAGTTTGCTGGATCACAAGTGCTGCAGGAGGTTGGAGTCCCATGTGCCTCTACAGGATGAGGCTTTCTTTCTCTTACACTCCTGACATGCATGGAAATCCTGTGTGATCCTGTCCTCGGGGTCTGGGACCCTATCTCGGACTGGGAACACCGATCTTACTTCCATCCTTTACTTCCTCCCTGTGCTGCCTTTCACTGGGACCATTCCTCTTTTATCCCATCTTCCACTCTGCACTTTTTATTCTAAACAAATTGAAATTAACATTTTATCTTCAGTGGGCTGGGCCAAAGGCTGTAAAATAATCAGTGTAAATATTTAAGTTACCTATGTATTCAGAAAATCAGACCAAGAAGAAGACTGTAGAACTTGCAGTACAAACACATAAGAAAAAATGGGAACATAACTGTAGTTTTTAGACATAACAGCAGTATATTGCTATACGTATAATTAATATGTAATATGGCTCTGATTCTTGATCCTAATATAATTATTGTTATGGATGTGTAAATTTGAGATGATATGTATGGCTCTATGTTGTAGAATGTCTGAACTGTTTTCCATCCCTGATAAAGGCACACTTTCCAAAAACCACACAGAAGCACACACACACACACACACATATCTTCCTGGTATTGCCCCAGTGTGTCTGTGTTTGAGCAGTATGTGGCTCACATAGCTGATTTCAGTCCCCCGAGCATGCAACACTGCTGCCAGAACATGCCTACATAACTGTGCAGCTGCAGTACTGCAGATGCAATTAAAGATGATTTCCCTGCCATCTGAGATGTTTATTTTTATTTTATTTTATTTTTGAAAACTGTATGTATTTTTAATAGGCATGTAAAAGTAAAAAGGAATGAAAGAGTTTAAAGACAGCAAATGCAATTAAACCTGTATTTCTTTTTTCTCTGGCCTGATGATTTTGTGTATTTTTTATGAAATAGTTGTAAATGGCATGCAGTGTCCCACTCAGTACTGGACTTACCTGAGATATTGCAGTCTGTTTGACAGGTGTCTGTTTTGCCGTAATTTCCTAACTGATAAACAAAGATTATCTCAGTATACACGGACAATAAACTCTGCATCAGTTTTTCAGCGAAAGAAGAAAGCGGGGAAAAAAACTACATATATATATATATATATATATGTATAAACTATGTATACATTGCAGACAGCTACAAGTACCTTGGGATCCCACAGGCAAATGGGAACCATGAAGAGTGGACTAGCTCTTATATAAATGGACTAGCTCTTATATAGCGCTTTTCTACTCTGACTGAGCACTCAAAGTGCTTATACAGCACGTTTACATTCACCCCATTTACACACATTCATACAAGCACTTCCATGTGTAAGTAAGCTAAGTGCTTTTTTTTTTTAATTAGCTAACATTCACACACATTCATACTCCAACGCGTCAGAGAGCAACTTGGGGTTAAGTATCTTGCCCAAGGATACATTGGCATGTAGCCTGGAGTAGCCAGGAATCGAACCACCGACCTTCCGATCAGTGGGTGACCTGCTCTACCTCCTGAGCTACAGCCACCCCAAGAGGCTGCTAGGAAAGCTACAACTTCCATATACCTACAGAGAGTAAGGCAAGTCCTAAAGAGTCAGCTGAATAGGAAGAACAAGACCTGGACTATCAGCACCTACGCCCTGCCAGTTGTCAGATACCCTCCTCGGATAATAAGCTGGCCAAAGGATGAAAATAGAAGCCACTGATGTCAAGACATCACCATGCATGGAGGGTTTCACCCCAAATCCAGCACCCTGAGACTGTACGCTAAGCGGAAGGACTAGTGAGTGTCAGAGCCACTATTTCCTAGATGAAATAACAAAGATCCATGAGTACATCAGCAAGATGGCCACTAAGGATCAGGTGCTAAGTAAGTACCTCAGGCAGCAGAAACCCAGGAAAGAAGAGGAGGAAGAACAGGAACCATCATGGAAGGACTGGCCTCTGCACGGCATGTACCACCGACATATTGAAGAAGTGGCTGACGTAAAGAAATCCTACCAGTGGCTGGACAAAGCTGGACTGAAAAACAGCACAGAGGCACTAATCATGGCAGTACAAGAACAAAGCTCTAAGCCAGGGATTCTCAAATTCAAGTTTCGAGGTCCAGTGTCCTGCAGGTTTTAGATGTTTCTCTGCTTCAACACACCTGAGTCAAATATAGAAGTCATTAGCGGGACTGTGGAGAATGGACTGCATACTGAAGAGGCAATTCAGCCATTTGATTCAGGTGTGTTGGATCAGAGACACATCTAAAACCTGCAGGACACTGGACCTTGAGGCCCGAATTTGAGGATCCCCCCTCTAAGCACAAGATCAATAGAGGCTGGGGTCTACCACAGATGCAGGCTGTGCAGAGATGCCCCCGAGGCAATCCAGCACATAACAGCAGGGTGCAAGATGCTAGCAGGCAGGACATACATGGAACGCCATAACCAAGTGGCGAGCATAGTATACAGGAACATCTGTGCAGAGTATGACCTGGAAGTCCCGAGGTCAAAATGGGACACGCCCCCACGGGTGGTTGAGAACAACAGAGCTAAGGTCCTGTGGGATTTCCAGATACAGACGGACAAACTTGTGATGGCTAACCAACCCGACATCGTAGTGGTGAACAAAAAAAGGAAGAAGGTCGTAGTGACAGATTTTGCAATACCAAGCTCGACCAATGCCAAGGGCTCAGAAAGGAGCTGGAAAGGATGTGGAAGATGAAGGTAACAGTGGTCCCCGTGGTAATTGGAGCACTCGGGGCAGTGACCCCCAAACTATGTTGCAAATCTGTTGCAAATGAAATGAGTGTTTTGGTGAGAAACAATGATCATAAGTAGAATGGGAACTCTGTACAAAACATTCCCATCTGATTCACGCTGGCCAATCATCTAGAAAAGATGTTTATAGATAGTTGGGAAGTTGTAATAATAAAAAATCTTAAATTGATGATAAAATCAAATAAATAGCCAGTGAATCTCAGATGGCCATTGGTTATGGATTTCAGCATGTTCAATGTTCATTTTTCATTGTTAAATTACTGATATGCATAGTGTAAGAGTATGCAACAGTGTATTTAATTAGTAAATGTAGGAATTACAAGCCAGATTAATTCCTGTATGTATTATTAATTAACAACCTTGACATTACAGGAACACTTCAACTGAGGACATAACTAATGCAAAATTTTTACAATGTCTTGCCACTGTCAAAAAAACATAACTTCAGCAGCGTTGTTACCTGTTTTCCTTCCTTGGTGAAGGAGTGGAGCCTGCAAGGGAAGTTTTCCCACAGTGGAGGTCTGCAGCCAGCCCCCTATTACGTTAGCTGTGTTACACTGTCACACTTTGAAACAAAATGAGCCATGTGTTATACCACATTTGTTGGCAACTTTGGAATATTAAGTTAGCTTAGGCCTTGTAAAATGAAAATGAACTACTCTATATGTTTTAAGATGAGATAGTTAGATGACAAGGTTGAGATAAGGATATTATCTGTAGATACACAGATAACCTTTACATGAAGAATACATCCACGCTCATAGATTACAGCAATAAGTGCTTGTTGAGATGGAAAATGTATGCATGTGTGCTCCCACAGCTGATCTGAGAACTATGACAGGCATCTATGTTCCTGCGGGTTCCCTGCAGCAGGCAGACATGTGAGTCTCTTCTCCTGTTTTCTCTGTCAGCTGTTTCACCAGCCTCTGCCTCTGTTGGCCCCCCGTCACTAAAATGTTCCCTTTCAGTTTCACTGACATGTTAGCTGATCCACTGGTCGAGCACTAGCTGCTGTCTGACTATTCTCTTGACAGAAGCTGAACATTTTTAGAGCATGCTGTTGACGTAATGCTGCTTTGGAGTATCATGCTCTAGTTATAGGTTTGTGTTGTACAAAAGGGAAGAACAATGTCACTTATTGCACCAACGCTACCAGCCAACACCAAAAACCTTGTTGATTTTCATGTTTGTACTTTTAACAGTGCATAATCAATAATATTAGAAATATGATTATTCAGGGTATCCAAACAATATAGTTTAAAAATCAGTAAGATTATAATAGTGGCAAGACTCTATGGAAAGTGTGTGGTTAAGCACTGCTGCTGAAAGATGAAGTTACCACATAGCCAAAAACAGAAGAATGGGCCTCTTCAGTCTTAAGGAACACTGTTTTTAACTATAACCAGAAAGAATCTAAAGTACACAATGTAAACGAATGAAGAGGAATCATATTGTCAGTCCAAAGTCTTGGCTGGTGCTGCTTTTCTATTATATGCCCACTATATGCCTAATATATGAGGGTAAAAGAGATAATATTATTATTTGTTATATTCTTGTCAATGCATATGCCCCACAGGCTGGATCTCAGAAGAGAGAGAGGAATTTTTGAAGTTGCATGCCCTGTGTCAGCTGGGATTGGTTCAAGTGGCTGAGGGAAACTGCCAAGAAGGTGTTTGGTGCATGCTCTGGACAGAGGAAAGAAGACAAGCAGACTTGGTCGTGGAATGAGGAAGTACAGGAAATTATTCAAAGGAAGAAGTTAGCAAAGAAAAAGTGGTATTGCTGGAGGACAGTTAGTGAATCAGGAAGTGCAGAGGATCAGTAAAGAGGAAGTGAGGGCAGCTAGGAAGAGGATGAAAAGCAGAATGGTGGTTGGTCCAGATGACATCCCTGTGGATGACATCCCTGTGGAGGTATGGAGATGTCTAGGAGTGAAGGTAGTGGACTTTTTAAATCAGACTTTTTAACACAGTCTTGGAGAGTGAGAGGATGCCTGAGGAATGGAGAAGAAGTGTACTGTTGTTAGTTTTTTGAGAACACTCCAGCAATAAAGCTGTTCGAAGTTTGAATCCTGTTTTCCAGAGTCTTGAATTGGAGTCCAAACCTTGCCTGCCACACAGCATGATGACAGGATGGTGGAATGACTGTCCACCAGATCGTTCCAGTTTTATTCATTGCACTTCTATAACTGTTGTACTTCTCATACATGTTTAAGAAGCCTAACACTTCTGAAGAATCCATCCATTCATTTTCTTCCACTTATCCAATTCAGGGTTGAAGGGGACTGGAGCCTCTCCCAGCTGTCAGAGGATGAGAGGCGTGGTACACCCTGGACAGGTCGCTAGTGAGGCGTTGGGCTAACATAGACAACCAGTCTCTAGTTTGTAATTTAAGTTTGTAATTTAAATATCTATATAGAACCTGACTACAAAATAGGCTTTTCTTCCATATGTGTTCAATTTCCTATACTTCAAAAAAAAAAGCTTTAGGAAATAATACTATAGCTCAAATTTGTAAGAGAATGGTCCAAAAACGAGTGGCTGTTTTTCAGGCAAAAATACCTTGTTGACGTCAGAGGAGAATGCCAAACTGCTACAAATGGATCGGAAGGCAAAAGTAAATCAAATGACCAAGGTATGCAGAAGAGCATCTCTGTACGCACAGCAGGTTAAATCTTGAAGCAGGTGAGCTACAGCAGCAGAAGACCACAGCAGCTGCCACTCCTACAAGCTAAAACTAGGAAGGTCTTTGGCTACACGGGCTCATCAGAACCATAGAACAGAAGATTCTGTCAGACTTTCAATTTCTGCTGTAACATTTGAATAGAAGGGTCAGAATCTGATATAAACAGCATGAAAAGGTGGATGTATCCTGCCATCTGTATCAACAGTTTTCAGACTGGTGGTGTAATTATGTGGAGGGTATTTGTGTGGTACATTATGAGCTGCTTAATACCAAATAAGCTTTGTTTAAACATCACAGCCTACCTGAATATTGTGGCTAGCCATGTCCATTTGTTTATGACCATAGTGTACCCATCTTCCGATGCTGCTTTCAGCATAACATTCTATGTTTATATATATATATATATATGTCACAAAACTCAAATAATTTCAGACTGTATCTCAGACTGCACTCAGATGGCCTCCTGAGTCACCAGATAATCCAATACAGCACCTTTGGGTGATAATAATATAGAGTACTAAAACTCAAGTTTGGTAGCTCAGTCCATGGCTCATCCAGTCTGCATGCTGAGGTGTTGTTGGGCAAGATTCTGAACCTGAAGTTACCCACGATGCATCTGTGAGTCTGTGTTAATGTTAGATAAAAGTGTTTAACTATAGAAACAAGCATTTACATGTGTCCATGTGTGATTAGATGAACGATGCTTGTAGTAGAAAACACTTTGAACGTGCAGAGTATAAAAGCACTATATAAAGTATAAGTCCATCCTTCTATATTAAAAACATTCCTCAACCCATCTGCCTTCTCTCCAGGTCCCGGTGAACACAGAAAAGGTTGTATTTCCCCAGTCAAGCACTAAAGACACAAACGCTGTAACCTTGAAAAGAAATACCGCGAGATTTTAAACAACTGTTGATGAAGGAAAATGACTGAAAAGCATGACTCAGAAGAAAAACATCAAGTTAATACGTTTACTTGAGCAAAAGTCGGTATATAGGAGAGTAGTCCATGAAAATGCAACAAAGACCAGGTACAGGGAATATAGAGTGGACTTGATTTCACACAGTTTTGCTCTTAGGTTCAAACATTGCAGAGGAGATTTATTGAATGAAAGTCATCTTATGTTAACAGAAGGTCAATTTCAGATTGCATGTTCCTCACACAGAGAGTTGAAACTGGGTTCTTTAATATTTATTCTATTTCTGTGGTTTTTGAAACCTGATTAATCACAGTTTAATGAAAAGGTTTTGCACATTTCTTTGAATTTACTGGTAAAAAAATCTTATGCACACTGAATTTATTTCAACATTTTTGTACATATTCTGAAATTATTGTAAGCATTTAAGGGATTATATAAAAATTCTCAAATCTAATGCATGCAAAGCTGAATACATATTAATTTACACATTCACAAATCTGAGTACACAATCAGAGAGTCGTATGCATATAAACACATATTGAATGTGCACATATGAAATGACAGTTTCACAGCTCTCAACAAAATGCAACACATCTGGCCACACATTTCTTTTTCTCACACCTCTTTGGCCAATTGCTGTCCCAGTTGTTGGAATGTCACGAATATTAACAAAAACATACAATTTACTGTCTGTCCTGAGCGAGAAATCTACTAGCAAGCTTTGACGTGATAACAAAGATTCAACTAGACAATATACAGCTATAGCTACTAGACTTAGAAGCTTTTGGTGCTGTTGGTGTGCCGCCGAGCACGTGGAGGAGCCACTTTGTTGTTGCTGTTGTGTCGGCTGCAGTTCTCCTTTACAGCTGCTGAAGTGCTGCTGTCAAGAATATAGCTCTTGCCCTGCTCTTCTTTCATGAACAGCTCTACTAACAGAATCTTCTCCTTGTGGATCTGCAGGCTGATATCTTTTGGGATATCTGGGATTAGCCAGTCAACAATGTCGTTCATGAGCATCACAACATTCTGCCAGAAATAAATGGAAGAAATGAATCACTCAGAAAGTTCCTGTCAGTGGACGTGTTAGGACAGAGTAAAAAAAACCCACAGAACTCCACAGTCTTTATCCACCTGCTCACAGTTTTTCAGAAATTCCCACCTTTTTGCATATCAAAAAGAAAAATTGTAAGACAAAAATAAATGTATGAAATTCTATTTGAAAAGTAACATCTAAATTCTGAAAATGTGCTTCTTTAAGCCCTGAATGGAAGCCCCTGGTTAATCACCAACCTACTTCCATTTACTTCCATAGTTTTTCCCAACTCAGCGACACACTTTTCAAGGAACAAACTCTAGTTATTGGCAACTCTGTACTGAGACCTCAGTGCAACTTTCTATACTGTTTATACTGTTGACCATAATATTTTATTATAGACATTAGAGCATGCTGTAGGTATTAAGGGTACTGCACTGCAGTGGTTTGAATCATGTTTAGCTAACAGACTCCAATTTGTTCATGCAAATGTGGAGTCTTCTTCACGCACTAAGGTTAATTATGGATTTCCACAGGGTTTTGTGCTATTTACACTATACTTGCTGCCCTTTGGCAGAAAACATTGCATACATTTTCATTGTTATGCAGATGATTCTCAGCTTTATCTACCCATGAAGCCAGATGACACACATTAATTAGTTAAACTGCAGGAATGCCTTAAAGACATAAAGGCCTGGATGACCTCCAATTTCCTGCTTCTAAATTCAGATAAAACTGAAGTTCTTGTAGCCCCAAAAATCTTAGAAACATGGGGTCAGACCAGATGCTTACTCTGCATGGCATTACCTTGGCTCACTGTGACAAATCTCGGAGTGATTTTTGTCCAGGACATGTCCTTCAATGCATATATTAAATATGTAGGACCACTTTTTTTGCATTTGTACAATATTTCTAAAATTAGAAGCATCCTGACTCAATTCATGCATTTATCACTTCTAGGCTTGAGTATTGGAATTCACTATTATCAGGCTGTCCTAAAAGCTCCCTGAAAAGCCTTCATCTGATCCAAAATGCTGCAGCAAGAGTACAGACCGGGACTAGAAAGAGAGACCACATTTCTTCAATATTGGCTTCTCTTAAAATTGTTCTCCTCACATACAAGGCTTTGAATAATCAGGCCCCATCTTATCTTAAAGACCTCATAGTACCGTATCACCCCAATAGAGCACTTTGCTCTCAGACTGCTGGATTACTTGTGGTTCTTAGAATACTTAAGAGAGACAGACACCCTCTCTATTTTTAAGATTAGGCTTAAAACTTTCCTTTTTGATAAAGCTTATAGTTAGGGCTGGATCAGGAGATCCTGAACCATGCTGCTATAGGCCTAGGCTGCTGT
>VUQK01030518.1:13852-25489 GCA_015106715.1 Bujurquina vittata
CATAGAGTGGGTCCTTCGCAGCTCATGACGACCACAAAGAATGGAAGTGAGCGGCAGTGAAATTGGAAAGTCCAGACTTCATATCAGTCACCTAGCAACCGTGACAGTGCGAAGCACAGTTGTGGAAAAGCAGCTGGTTAAACAGAGACTTTTGCTCCTTTTAGTGGTTTCATTTTATTCATTTTGCTCTATTTTGTTTATATTTCTGACTACTCTCCCGATGTTTTATGTGTGAATAGATGCCGTTGTTATTCTTTTCGTTATTTAGACAACAGGCCTTCCTAATCACATGACCACACAATGAGTGGGCGGGTTTATAAATGTTTGTTGTATTGGTGATTATTAATTTTGAAGAGCTGTGCCTGAAACACGTTTGTGTTGAGGCTGGAATAAAATAATTTTTTCCTCCGGGAGCTCCGTGGTGTGCAGATTTTCCTTTTGGTCTATAACAACCGTGATACTCCTATGCAGCGAGTGATTAGCATCTTTCCACAGAGAATACACAGCCTTCCTCAGTGATGTAATAACTACAGGGCATGCTGAGGTGGGCCCTGTATCAGGGTACATCCACACAGGAACATCAGAAACCAGGAGGCAACTTCACCTCAGGTCACAGGCACACTCTCTCTGCTCACTCACCTGAGGGATCAACAACCTTCAGGTTGATGATGCCGCTGAGATTCCATGAACGAGTTTCTTCCATGAAGACACGACACTCGTATGCTGCAGTGGTATCAGTCGTCACATTCGTTATGATCAAAGAAGCATCTCCATCCTTCATCTGTCTGTCCTGCAGATCCACCCGGTTCTTAAAAGATGGATGCTGGTTAGCTGGATCAAAATTTCCATCATGGTAGAACAGGACATAATCTGTCTCCAGGCCAGCTCTGTTCCACTTAACACCTGTGTTCTTGTTAGGAGCTCGACATGGCAGAGTGGTGTTCTGTCCAGACTCAGCTGTGATGGTTTTCTTGTCTGAAAGAGGAAACAACACAAAGCTGATGACCAGAACTATTTACTTTAAATATGTTATTTCCTTTGGAGTTTGGGTTTTTTGGATTCAATTAACCTCTTAACCCACAAGAGTTACTTTAAATAGAATAGAATAGAATACCTTTATTGTCAATATACAGAGTGAACCATGAAATTGAAGGGCCACTCCTGTTCCTCCATGCAGCAGAAAGTCGCACTTTCTAAAATTTAAGCTATAACTTATAAAAAAAAAAGTGTGTGAGCTCAGAGTGGCGATTGACTTGGCAAAGAAAAACATTTCTTGAGTCTGTTCTGGTTTTGATGCACCTCTAGTGCCTGCTAGATGGCAGCAGGTCAAACAGGTCAAAGCCAGTGTGTGAGCTGTGGGGTTTTTTTTGGCCACAGTGGCTTTATTGGCAGTGTAGAAGGACAGGAAACAGATATAGGGGTAGACACGCAGGCAAATCGGCAACAGGCCAGGAGTTGAGTCTGCTCCGCCTGCACAACAATATGGCACATGCCACCTGCTCCTCCGCTGAGCTACCCGGGCACCTCGGTGTGAGCTGGCCTTCATGATGTTTTTGGCTATGCTGAGGCAGCGGGAGGTGTAGATGTCCATTAAGGAGGGGAGAGGGCAGCCAACGATTCTCTTTGCTGTCTTGACTGTCTTGTCCTGAAGCTTTACCCTGGTGTAGCTGCCATACCATACCGTAATACAGTACTTGGGTGTGCCATTCATGCCAGAGTGACCAACACAAGCACGCTGACTGACTTGTGACAAATGCTAGTTGAAGAATGGGATACCATCCCACAGCAGTATGCGGCCACCATGAAGAGGAGGTGCCAGGCTGCTGTGGCTGTGTTTGGTTCTTCCACATGCTGCTTAGGCCGCCTCTTGTTGAATAAACAAATTCTTAAATTGCCAAAATGTCTTGTTGCCTTAGACTTTGTTTATCCAATTCAGTAAACACCACCAAACAAGAGTCAGTATAAGATTCAGCTGTTTGGCATTGGCAGAGAAGTTCTGGCAAGTTTTTTTGTGGGTTCAACCCACATACTCAACTCTGTTGCTCAACCCACAAATGCATTTTCCTCAAAAATGTGGCTCTATTTAAGGGAAACTAAACAAGCTTTCCAATAGTATAAGATTTATTACCAAGATGCATTGTTACAACAGAGAAATAATCAACTTTTTTCGTTCCTCTCTAACTCTTCTATAGACTAGCAGCCGAAAAGCCAACAATTGCTGAACATCTGCGTGCCTCCAACATCCCCAAGGTCATCCACACAACATACAAAGAAACATCAGTAACCAGGAAGCAGCTCTGATCACAGACACACTGAACCCTACTCACTCACCTGGAGGAACAACTCTCAGGTAGATGATGCTGCTGAGCTTCCATGAGCTTTTGAATCTCATGAAGCTACGACACTCGTATGTTCCCTCATCATCAGTCGTCGTGTTCTTCAGAATCAAAGACACGTCTCCATCCTTCATCTGTGTGTCCTTCAGATCCACCCGGTTCTTGAAAGATGGATGCTGGTTATCTGGAACAAAGTGACCATCCTGGTACAAAAGCACACGTTCTGTCTCCAGGTCAGCTTTGTTCCACTTTACACCAGTGTTGCTGTTTGGAGCTCGACATGGCAGAGTGACGCTCTGTCCAGACTTAGCTGTGATGGTTTTCTGGACTAAAGGAGGAAACAACACCAGAGAGGTTAAATGTCAAAGTACAATTATGAGCAGAATTGTTTAATTGAAAGATGTCATTTATTTACTATGAGATTTGAGTTTTTTCAGAGGATCACAGTTACAGACGTCAGGTCCATGCAGACCTGAGTCACCCTCACTACGCAAACTGAATCAATGTGAAAATAACTCTACTTCTTTGTTCTCTCTGAGGGAAATATCATTTGGTTCCTAACAGCTAAACCTGACCTGCAGAGACAAGCAGCAAAGCGGAGCAGAGTGAGGCAGTTACAAAAGACATTTCCAGGTTTTCCAGTTCTGCTTGATATCTGACAATTTGTTAGAAATGTCTGAGGATTAGAGTTTTCACAACACTAGAATTTCACAGTGGAAATTCTCAATACTTGATGCCATTTTTGACACTCAAGAGAATATTTGGACCCTGTCTGCAACAACAGGAAAAATGGCAAACACAATTTTTTTTTCATTATAAGTTATAAGTTAGATTTGACAAAATAAATATTTAAAAGCAAAGCCATTTTTACAGGTTAATAGACAAATAGAATGTTGTACTCATAAATATACATTAATTAGTGTGTCATTAGGTCTTCTAACAAATTGATGTGTTCTCATAAATTTAGAATGAATCCATTATAAAGCATAGGAGTGGGTGCCTGTTCGTGGAAGCTGCCATTCCACGAACAGCTTTAATTATGTGGCTCGAGACCAGCCACATATGTAGTACACCAAAGGTAGATAACTTTTAAGCTTTTTCCGAGCCATGGAGGCACCTTCAGACTCTAAAGACGAAGAATCATACTTTGTTTTATCATTTGAGAAGAAGCTTTCAGCTTTTACCTAACCACACTCACTCACTGCTATTTTACTGACAGACGGCTAACGTGGGTAACTGCTAATAGTCAAACGGCTAACATTAATGTGCATTAGGTTCGTCAGTGTTGTTGAAACTGGAGCTTCACAGACATTTAAATGCCTTCTGAAATTGTGTTCACTGCTGGGAACGTAAAGTAGTGCAGCTGTTAGTATGTTTCTATCCATACTGTTATTACTGTGTATCTAATCCAATATTATTTGTATCAATTAGTATCTGAGTATTGATTTTTTTTTTGTCATATCAAGTGAGGATGTTGGTATTTTCAGTGAATAATAGAGAACCTGATAAGATTCAATTATATATGTTTAGCTAATTAAACATGCACCAGGTCATCCATCCAACAAACATCAACAACCAGGAAGCAGTTTCTGATCACAGACACACTGAACTCTGCTCACTCACCTGGAGAAACAATCAGGTGGACGATTCTAATGAATTCCCATTCATAGTTGATTGAAAATGTCCTTGGGACACGACACTCATAATCTCCAACGTCATCAGTGTTCGAATCCTTCAGAACCAAACTCACGTCTCCATCCGTCATCTGACTATCCAGCAGCTCCACCCGGTTCTTAAAGGATGGATTCTGATTGTTTGGATCAAATTGCCCACCCTGGTACAAAAACACATTTTCTGGCTCCAGCTCAGCTTTGGTCCACTTTACACCTCTGCTGTTGAATGGATTTTGGCACGGCAGACTTGAGCTCTGTCCAAAGTCAGCTGAGGTGATTTGGTTATGTTCTGAAAGAGGAAACCCAGAGCAGAGAGGTTAAAGGGATCAAAGTACAACTATGACCAGAACTATTTACTTTAAATATATTTATTTCCTTTGACATTTGAGTTTTGATTCACTTTGGATTTAATTAACCTCTTGACAGCCACCAGAGGGGTACGCTACAAAGGAAGTTCAATATAGCCAGGCTGTCTTTGTGTTAGCTGGCTCGACAAAACCCAAATCCTCAGTTGGAGATAATGGTGAAGGTGTTATTAAGTTTCTGTGTTAACCCGGGTTCTCTGCTGCTCTCTGTGCACGCTCACAGAGTGCTTTCCACCACTGGGGGGGTTCAGGTGCTCGTGCTGTTCCTAACAAACCAGCAAAAAGCTTAAGAATAAGCCTGCAGTTCCACCGTGCTCGTGAACTGCTCCTTTACGTATGAGTGTGGCCGGGTCATTGTCAAAATGTGATCGCAGCACAGCTGCTGTGCTGCGATCACATTTTAGGGTCCAAACAAACCGCTGCAGCATCTGAGTGCAGCACAGAGGGAACCACAGACAAAGATTAGAGCAAGACGACAACTACGCACTTTGTGTCCTTTTATCTGTGATATGAACTGATACAAAGCAGCAAGTTCAGCCTTAGAGCCCAAGAAACAAAAAGAGGTGCAGTGGCCTTTTTTAAGGCTCCAGAGACTACGATGGCCTGGATGACTGAGAATCTACGCAGACACTTGGAGCCCAACCTAATTCACAGCCGTGAAAATCACTTCACTTTTCTCATGTAATCCACACCGTTCAGTGTGGGAGAAAACTTTACATAGAAACGCCAGAGTCGCGCCCTTCTGCCGCTTTCTCACACGTTCTTGGTTGGAGACCTGCTAGCTTGCAGATCCCAAGTTGAACCCGTTTTTCGGCCGAGCACTGAGTGCATTCATGGTGGAAAAACCGCTTAATGGTTCAAATACTGGCACCGGCGCCGACACCGGAACCCTGGCGGTAGAAAAGTGGCTACAGATTGCTTCTGCACAATATGATAACTATGAGTCCCACCCACTCTAATCAGATGTTATCTGATGATTAAAATCTATAAAGAACATAAAAAATATAACAAAATTCAAGTTTTATAATTTAGACATGAATGCTACAGAAAATCATTCATCTGGCAATTTAGTGCACAGAATGGTAAAATAAACATTTGAATTCAAGTTAATCATTTTTTGGCTGAGTCGCTCTCAGCACTGCTGTTTATTTCTAAGGTGACAGCTGCACATGAGAGCAGCCAGTTACTGGAGTCCACCCTTTCGTTGTCATCATATATTAAACCCATTTCTAAAGAATATCTCCAGACTCCAGCCAATGCTCTCAGACTGCAGCTCAAGCCCTCATTCTTGCCTTCATTACCTCCTGCCTGGACTACCGTACACCGTGTTCCAAATTATTAAGTGATATTTTCTCCAGATTTTCCTAAATGATGGGTTTAATTTTTAAGTCATGAACCCTTTAAGTATAAATCACATTTTACTGAACAAAGCTCCCAGCTTACGGCCATACCACCCTGAGGCAGCCCGAGCCCGTCTGATCTAAGCTAAGCAGGGTCGGGCCTGGTTAGCTGATTGGCAGTTTGATTCCTGGCTGCTAGGTGCCAAAGATACAGAACCTCAAGTTGCTCTCCAATGCAAGCGTTGGAGTATGAATGTATTAGATTGGTTACATATGGAAGTGCATGTGTGACTGGGTAAATGTAAACCTGTTGTATAAACGCTTTGAGTGCTCATTCAGAGTAGAAAAGCGCCTTATACTAGTCCATTTACCATTACCAATGGTAACAGCATTAATAAAAACTCAAAATGCACATTATTATGCACAACAGAGTTTCAAAATATTTCAAAACATTTTATAGGCTGTAAAGAAATAGAAATAGTCATTTCTGCAGCATTAAGTGGTCACATTTACTAAAATCAAAAGCTATTTTAATCAAAAACATCTTAACTGGCCACGTTACACATTAAGTCAAGTTTATTCTAAAGTGAATTTAAAATAAATAAAATAACGTAAAACTCAAGATAAGGAGACAGTTAAAACAAGAAACTTTAAATGATAAAACACAAGTAAAATAATGTATCCAGGACTCAGTCTGATTTAAAAGCCAAAGAATAAAAAGGGGTTTTCAAACAGGTTTTAAAGATGTCAGCAGTAGGAGAGGTCCTGATATGAAGGGCCAATTTGTTCCAGAGCAACAGCTGCAAAGGCCCGATCACCTCTGTGTTTTAATACTTGCCATCGGGACAGTTAGGAGTATTTGCTCAGCAGACTTCAGGAGTGGCTTATAAGATCAGCGAGATAGGGAGGTGCAATCCCATGCAATGCCTTAAAAACAAATAGTAAAACCTTAAAATCAATTCTAAAACTGACTGGCAACCAGTGTAGGGATGCTCGTATGGGGGATATGTGGTCTCGTTTACGAGTGCTGGTTAGTAACCGTGCTAGTAAAGTGAGACTGACACCTGAACAGAGACTGTTACAGTAATCAAGTCGGGATGAAATGGAGGCGTGGACCGCTCTCTCAAAGTCCATGAAACAGAGAAATGGCTTCACCTTTGTGAGTAGATGAAGATGGAAGAAGCTAGATTTAATGAGAGTATTAATGTGTCAAAACTAAGATTGATGTCAAAGATCACCTCCAAGTTCCTTGCCAAGGAACATAGGACCCCTTCTTTAATATCACAGTCATAATTCTTGTCAGAATTGCCTCCCAGAGCTGCTGTTTTGGTGTGAACTGCATCCCACCCTCAGATCTTTTGCTTGAGGATACTCCAGAGGTTCTCAAAAGGGTTGAGGTCAGGAGGATGGTGGCTACACCATGAGTTTTTCTCCTCTTATACCCATAGCAGCCAATGACACAGAGGTATTCTTTACAGCATGAGATGGTGGAGTGTCATGCATGAAGATGATTTTGCTACAGAAAGCACGATTCTTCTTTTTGGACCATGGAAGAAAGCGATCAGTCAGAAAGTCCATAAACTTTGCTGAGGCCACTTTTCATACCTTCTGGGCCTACCAGCTCCCTCCTTGGGATTCCAGCCCTAACAGGACTCCGCCACCTCCTTGTTGACATCACAGCCTTGTTGGGATGTGGTGGCCATCCACTACTCCATCGATCTGAACCATCCAGGGTTGCACAGCATTCATCAGTGAACAACACTGTTTGAAAACCAGTCTTCATGTATGTCTGGGCCCACTGCAAGCATTTCTGCTTGTGAGCACTGGTTAGGGGTGGTTAAATGGTAGGTTTATGTACAAATGCAAGCATCTGGAGCATTCTGCACCTTTAGGTTCATGGGACTCCAAAGGCACCAGCAGCTTCAGATAACTTTGCTGCTTTGTAGTTGCATTTTAGCAGCTGCTCTCTTAATGCAATTAATTTGTTATGCTTTTTACCTGCACAAACCCATCTGCACCCTGAATCAGCCACAAATCTCTTCACAGTATGATGATCACGCTTCATTTTTTGTGAAATATCTAATGTTTTCATACCTTGCCCAAGGCCCTGCACTATTTGATCCTTTCTTTTTCCCATAATGCTTGAAATATACGGCCTGCTTAATAATGTGGAACACCCTTCAGTAGTTTTCCTTTAATTGGGCTCACCTGGCAAACTAACATTTTCTGTGTAGATTTGCAGTCATCTGGGTCAGGGTAGCCTCAAGAGCTTGAGGAAAGGCCACTGGACATTTGCACTGCTGTAGATTGGTATTACTTCATTGGGATTTATATTGTAGTTTTTGTGTGAGCGCTGCATTTTTTCAGCATTTTGACCCTTTTTTCTGTTCATTTAATTCCCAAAACCTTGTTTGTAAGAAGCCTGTCTTACACTGCGGTACACAACACAATGTTTTGTTTCTTGTGTTGGGTTTTATTTTTTACTCTATGAACAAAATTATAATGCCTGAGGGTAAATTTCTGGAAAATAAGATTAATTATTAAGTAGTAGCTGAAGCAAATAAGAGGTAATTAAATAAATAAATTTGATAGCGGGCAGACGGATAGTGGACCAGTGGATGCCAAGCTGACTTCATGGCCTTCGGGAGATGTTATCTTATTTATGGCCTTCTGGGTCTCTGTTGAAAGGAAGAATAAAACTGCCATGTCATAATTAGAGAGACGTGTGAGCAGGAAGGCGTGTGCTTCTTTTACAGAGCTCTGATTCTGAGTCTGTGCCATGAGGCCGGAACCAGCCACTGGACCAATGAGGGAAGGCCAAGTTTAAACCATGGGCCCTCCCATCTGTTTGAACTGTTAGTACTTGTAGACATAAAGTCTTATGGTCAGCCAAGAATTTTTGCGCTCTTCTCGGGGAGGGGGTCACAGCCATCTGTTTCTATGGCCTGTGACTCCGAGAGTGACCGTGTACATGTGTAATCTTCTGATTCTTTAATATTAAATGTTTGAAATGTGAACTAATGTCACGTCTTCCTTCACACACACAAAAAGAACACTTAGTAGTCGTAGTCTGAGGTATTCTGTGCACAGATGTTTATTTGAAGTCACGGGTCTTGGACTCTTCGTTACTTATTTTTGGAGATGAATAAATGTTTAAATTGTTAGTTATTTGGAATTTGTGGCTGTCTATAAGTACTACTTGTAGGAGCTGCTGGTACAGAATTCAGTTTTTTGTATGAAAGCCTTTTGCAGTTTAGGAACAGCAATTTTTATTTTGTCTTGAGTTTATGTTCAGGGTTTTGTTTCAAGTGAGAGGTCAGGGACTCACCACTTATTTGTGAATGAGACCTGTTTATGTTAATTAGAATGTACTGACGACCCTAGTGAGTGTGTTGGTGTTTCAGGGAGGAACACAATGTGAGTTTAAAGCTGATGAAAGTCTCTGAGTGCATTCATAGGTGAGTTCTTTCAGCTGCTCTCATCAAAACTTTGGTCTCCCGAGGAAGAGGCTTCAGGGAGATGTTTGCTACGTTGAACTGTAGGACCATCACAAATGTGTGCAGTAACACAACAGCAACACTGAAAGCGGCTCTAATGGTGCATTTCCATAAGGACTACTCAGCGCAGGTCACCCAGACTCGGCGTTTCCATTAGTAACTGGTACAAGGTTGAAGGTACTTTTTTCATACCCACTCACCCGAGGTTCCAAGCGATCCACGGAGATAAAAAAATGTGAGGTGGAAGAGTACAGTACAAGATTAATTTGTTTTAACCTAACTCTCCCATTGTTTCTGTTTTCCCTTTCCTGGGATTGATTGTGTTGGTGGCGCCCCTAGTGGCTGCACACTCCATCTCCCCTATGTTACTCTCGTCTGTCCTACCCTTGGATGGTTGTTCTGAACGAATTTCGTTGTATATATGATGATTACTTTTGTTGTATGTATTATGATAATAAAGTTCTATTCTATTCTATTCTATTCTATTCTATTCTATTCTATTCTATTCTATTCTATTCTATTCTATTCTAAGAACAGCATGTAACCGATTGGCCAGAGAGTGTCGTCACTAGCGGAGTCACTAGTGAAGCAACTCCTTCACTAGACTCAACGCGACATTTTAAAAACCCGACAGCAATAAACTGGAGGCACGCAAAGCGTGGGTTGAATGCCCAGACTGAAAGTTTGCAGTGGTAGTTTTGAAACAAGAGAGCCATTTGAAGTGCACACACAGCATACATATTATAACCCTATACTGCCAGGGTCACCGCTGCAGCACCATTTCCTGCTACTACTAGCCATGAACAGCTGGTTAACACAGAGCCGGAGATACTGATCAAAGTATCTTACTGTAATTATGCGACTCTTTGTTGTCCTATCGGAAAAACGGTATCTAAAAGCTGAGAAACTGCACTTCATAACCAACATAGGGGATTCCTGTGGTACGATAAACGACAGCAATTTTGAAGTACACTTAGCTGATTATAACTTGTTCGGCAGTATAGGGTTATACTTAACAATGACAACCATCATCCATTAAAACATTGTACGGGAGACTTATGCATGATGTGCTGTATTTTGAGCCACATGCAAATTACATCAAGAGACTACAGCCATACTGCTGTAGCAACTCCACCCACACTGCGGTGGTGATGCAATGGAAACACAACATGACATAACATCCGTGGCAAGTAGTTGTGAGTTGAGGCGGCCCGCGCTGAGTAGTCCCGTACGGAAACGCAGCTTAAGTGGGTCTGTTGTTGAACCTTACCCAAATGATGCCACTCTGGAACTCTAGACTAGCAAGCTTCACCTCTGATCACAGACACACTCAACTCTCTTCACTCACCTGGAAGAGCAACACTCAGGTAGATGATGCTGATGAGCTGCCATGAGTGGGTGTCTGCCGCCAGGACACGACACTCGTATGTTCCTTCATCATCAGAGTTAACATTCTTCAGAATCAAAGACGCGTTTCCATCCTTCATCTGTCTGTCCTGCAGATCCACCCGGTTCCTAAAAGATGGATGCTGGTTATCTGGAACAAAATTCCCATCCTGGTACAAAAGCACATATTCTGTCTTCAGGTCAGCTCTGCTCCACTTCACACCCATGTTGTTCTTGTTTGGGTCTTGACATGTCAGAGTGGTGCTCTGTCCAAGATTAGCTGTGGTGGTTTTCTGACCTGAAAAAGGAACCAACACAAAGCAGAAAGGTTAAAGGTCAAAGTACAATTACAACCAGAATAATTTAATTTAACATATGTTGTTATTTATTTGACAGTTGCGATTTTAAATTTTATTTAAACTCTTAACTCCTTCGTAAATCACCACCTTATCGTGGTGGAGGGGTTTGTGTGTCTCAGTGATCCCAGGAGTTATGTTGCCCAGAGGCTTGTCCACCTGGTAGGGTCTCCCATGGCAAATTGGTCCTGAGTGAGGGTCCAGACTGTTGGAGTTATTATGTGGACTGTTGTTTTGGTTTCCTATGAGTTATCATATCTTCTGTTATTATATTATACTGTTGTTTCTTTATATTTTGAATTAGGACATGTGGTGACTTTCCTTAAAAAGTGCATGTACTCTTAGGCTGTTTCAAGCCTGCAGCAAAACACATCCCCCACAACACAGACACACAGACAACATACACACAGGAAGTCACGTACACCTTGGCTAATGTATACCTTCCATGGGTTTTTCCACTACCATATAAGGTTACGTAGAGCCAGGACTGCTGTTTTATTACTTGTGTTATAAAACTGCTTTTGTAACATCACGTGACTTTACTTTGTAATAAAAGCCGCTGCAAAGGGAAGATGCGCTGAGAACTACTTCCTCCCTGGCTAAGGTGCGGAGATTGACGTCTCTGCTCCGGAGGTCAGAGGTGAAGTGTCTCCCTCGCTAGCGGGTATACCTAAACTGTCTGTG
>VUQK01030526.1:0-27750 GCA_015106715.1 Bujurquina vittata
ATGGTGAGTTCTTATATTAAATATGGCAAGTGTATGTATAAGTAATCACTATGAGACAGAAGCTTTTGAATGGGAAGCATGCAACGAGTCCAATGTACAATGTATTACATCTTAACACTGCAGAGGGTTCAGGCGTGTTACCTGGACTTGTACTTGAAGGCTTGCCACTTCCTAAGGTCTTCTTCTCCGAGGTCTTGCTGTCCTTTTTGCCTTTTTTGCCGTATCCTTCAGGCTCCTTGATCTTGGTGTATGTCCCACCACATGTCCTCTGGTGATCCTCCCACCAAGGATCGAGAGAAGATGGAGCTCGATTCATGGCCCTCTTCACGTAGCCAAAATAGGGTCTACGGTTCTGGCAGGGCCCGTTGCACCGCCACCAGTGCTGCCGGTACACATCAACCTCATCGTGAAAGCTGTGGTAGACCTGATAAATGGAAAGAGAGAAGGGAAGATGGAAGTTTATGATGACTGCTTAGTGCACGGGTGTCAAACATGTGACCTGGGGGCCAAAGAGTCCAATGAAGCGCACTGGATGGCTTTGCAAAGGGACACAATTGCTGTGAAAGCATTAAAAATTGGGGTTTTCTATAAAAATCGAACATTAATGAAGAAGTGAATATTTGAAGCAGTTCAAGATCTAACCTTATTTGGATTATGAAGAATAAATACTAATATTCTTTTGTATAAAAAAACAAATCGGAAGGTTTTGTGCTTTTGTAGATTCACTGTGAGCTATAACTTTTAATAAGATAATGTCAGCAGACTGTATAACAGATGTACTGCTAACATTGGAAAGAATTTGGCTGTTAATTGATTTTGCAAGGACTGCTACACTAAATGTGCTTTGTATGGTACTTCTTTACAATAAAATTTTCATCATGGGCATCAATGTCCTGGTAATTTTGGGCTTTTAATGATTTCTTTGCAATGTCAAAAGTATACATACAAGGGCGAATATATACCTACTTGACCAGGCCAAAGCCTATTAAGTTCTCATTAGTGATCATGATTGACCACATCTAGAAGTTTACCCCTGTTCCAAAATTGAGACCTTCAAGCTTGAATGAAATTTGCAGCTGCCCACATGGCCAAGCCAAATGTTTTCTGGAGAAAAGTTAAAGGGTCAAACAAGACATTTGGCCACAATGACAAGAGGTATGTTTGAAGAAGTGAAGGTGAGGCTTTCAAACCCAAGAACACTGTACCTACTGTGGTAGCATAAGGCTCTGGGGTGGTTTTTCCTACCAGTTGTACTGGTACACTGCACAAAGCGGATGTAATAATGAAGAAAGAGGATTACCTCAAGATTCTTCCAGATCTTTAATTTCCCTGACGGAACCCTCCCAAAGGGATTAATAAAGTTAATCTAATCTAATCTAGATTCTTCAACTTCACCTCAAATCAGCAGCTAGAAGACTGAAACTTGAGACACAACCAGGTGTTCCAACAGTACAGGACAGGTGTGTATATGTGGTCCCTAAACTACAATGAGTTTGAAAATTTCTCAAATAGTATTACAGATTATAGAATAGGACTCAGTGCACATGAAAACACTTACAGTAATTTTTGTTCCGCTGGCTTTGTTGATCCGGTTCATGTGTTTGCAGAACTCTGGTCCATGGCCATCTCTGTCCCGGTTGTTTTGTGTCACAAACAGGAGCGCGTGAATCATTTCATGGAGAAGGGTCTGTAGAAACAAACAAACAAACTAAACTAACTCAGAAAATAAAATTTGTCTTATTTTTCAGAATTACAAGTTCCACGTTATCTACTTCGTCCCCCATTTAGAGCTGGTTTCTGAGAAGTAAAATAATTGTTGTATAAATCCCAGGGCCTGTGGCAAGCCCTTCCCCAGTGCTGTTCAGGTCAACCTCACCTGCACAAGGTCTTTTCTGGGTCTAAGTTTCAGTAGAGGCTCACTGAGCCTGATTGAACACAGTCCACCTCGACCCTCGTAAGAACAAACTCCAGCACACCTATGAGACAAAAGAGAAGCAGGATGCCACACCAAAGTCCATACAAAAATCACACCATTTTATTCATTAAAGGTATTACTGTATTGACGATTATGTAAGAATTAACAATAAAAATATATAGCATGACTTACAGCGTCATTCTCGGGCTCCACTTCACCTCCACACCGCAAAGTTTACCCCAGAAGAACATGTCGTTGAACTCCAGAAACATGGCCCTGACATCGGGACTGGGGTCAAGCATCTCCCAGGACTCATCCACAATAGACAGCGGCCTCTCAGGCTGGGGATTCGCTTTCCAGTAGGGTACAACATCGCCACCACCTCCAGCTCCTTCCACTTTCCGTTTCTTATTGCTGTGCACGACAACATCATCCTCAAAGCCCTCTGATGAAAACAGCGAAGCCTGGAATTCATGATCAAACTGCTCCTGCAGCTGAATGGCGAGCAGAAAATCCTCATCCATAACACCAGCAGAGAAAAGCTGCGACGATACGTGGCTTTGTTTTCAGTTAGCTCATTAGCGCTAACTAGCAATTGTAGCTTGTACAGGTTTCTCAAACAGGCGGTAGCATCACCTCATCCCGAATTTCGTCTGCCAGACTACCTGTGTGTGCAAATATTTTGAATTTCTGTCAAGATTTCAAAAGAAACAGACATATTTTCATATTGCTGTCCGCCAGACCTAAACTAACACGAAGATCAATGCGTCACATGTGTCACAAAAAGACAAAATAATTTCCGGTAAGGATTTCAAATTAAAACAACATTTCATTTCTAAGTATAGGCCTGTGTTTAGCATGGCTAGCTTTTCGTTTTTAGCTACATATCTAAAGTATTAAACTATTTGAGAGTGTGTTTCGTAGCATATACAGTACTAATACATTTTTAAAATAGCAGGAACAATCATTTATTTTTATAACACATTGTTTCCGCTCTGCTCTCGAGTAATTATCACAAACTTGACTAAAATGTAGTCAATTTGAAAGTCATCACAATGGATTGTGGGATATGTTGTCTTGTTTTTGCTTCAAGTAGTTTTCGTCAGTTAAATGAACGAAAACAATACTGATTTATAATGTCTGCCATTAATATATGTTTAATTATCTAAAATATAAATATCTTGACCTTGATGGACGACCAATTAATATTTTAATTTTTTTTATGGTTTATCTTTTTTTGTATCCCGTGACGTTCCAGGGTGTCAACTTCCTGTTTAGGGTACAAGCGGATATGAACCAAGGCTTTTAGAGAAGCAGTTTCTCTGTCCACTTTTCTCTATATTTTATCACCAGTTTATCTCAGTAAGTAAAAAGTTACACGGCAAAAAATGTCGGAAACGGGGAACCGACTACGGAAACTTCTCGAATCGCCCAATTTCGACCCGCAAAATTACGTGAAACAGCTGTCACAGCAGTCCGATGGCGATAGGGATTTGCAGGAGCACCGACAAAAAATCCAAAACCTGGCCGACGAAACGGCTCAGAATCTGAAGAAAAATGTCTACAAGAACTACAGACAGTTCATCGAGACAGCCAAAGAGATTTCCTATCTGGAGAGTGAAATGTACCAGCTGAGCCACATCCTGACTGAACAGAAGAGCATCATGGAGAGCATCACTCAGGCCCTGCTGTCCACAGACAAGGATGAGACCTCCAAAGAGATGCAGGCGGCTTTTCCCAAAGAGACAGAGGAAGTGAAGCAGAGGACACTTACCTCACTGCTGGAGAAAGTGGAAGGGGTTAAAAACATCATGGACACCCCAGGCAGGCACCTTATCTACAACGGGGACCTTGCAGAGTTTGATGTGGACAACATGTCCCCCATCCAGAGGGTACACGCTTTCCTGATGAATGACTGTCTACTGATTGCCACCTGGCTGCCTAACCGGCGTGGCACGGTGAAGTATAAATACAACGCCTTGTATGATCTGGAGAGCTTTGCTGTGGTCAACGTAAAGGACAATCCTCCCATGAAGGACATGTTCAAAATCCTCATGTTTCCAGACAGCCGCATCTTTCAGGCAGAGAACAGCAAAGTGAAGAAAGAGTGGCTGGAGATCCTGGATGAAACCAAGAAAAACAAAGTTTCCAAAGATAGGCACAAGAAGGAGGAGGAGGTCCCCACGTCACCTGTCAGAGCTGAGGTATCCACCAATCCCTTTGATATGGATGATGATGAAGAGCAGGCAGACGCTGAGGAGAGGGTGAACCTCAGTCTTGAGTGGATCCAGGAGCTGCCAGAGGATCTGGACGTGTGCATCGCCCAGAGAGACTTTGAGGGTGCTGTGGACCTGCTGGACAAGCTCAACGAGTATCTCAGAGACCAGCCTGTCACCCCCAAGGTTAAAGAACTCAGGGGGAAGGTGGATGAACGCGTGCGGCAGCTGACAGAGGTCCTCGTGTTTGAGTTGTCTCCAGATCGTTCACTTCGCGGCGGTCCCAAAGCAACCCGGCGAGCCGTGTCCCAGCTTATCAGACTAGGTCCTTTTGTATTTCATATTTTTGTAAATAACAAGCTTACGCACATCACCCAAACAAACAACACCTGTGTGCTGTCACCTCACTTCATATTCGGTGTATTCACAGTAAGGATGTGCTCAGTCCACTCACAGGGTTTCCATGATTGACTGTAATTATTCAGGGAGTGTTGCTTATTCTCGTCCATCATTTGCATGGACTTGACTTGCAAATTATTTGTTATCTGATTTTGACCTTGCGTGGATTTAAAGTGTAATTTTCAGATAAATAAGCGGTTCCTGCAGTGATCTGTATGTATTCACTGCAAACTATTTTTTATTTGTTTTTCTTAATCTTGAGAGAAACTGAGTTAAAATCCACTTTGACTGTGTGGAAAAAAACACAAAAGTTCACATTAACATATAATACTCTGTTAATGATACCGTCCATAATTATTTTCTAAATATTTTGACCCCCCCCCCTTCTCTACACTCCCAAGTTTTCTTTATATATTCAAAGAGAATATGGTATCAGGTTTATTGTAATTGTTTAAAACATTTTTACCATAAAGCTTAACTAGTTTCAGGATGAAATGCATCAATGTAGTTGCTTAAATATGTAAACTTAAAGTGTAATTCCCATGAACATCCTGATCTGTCTCATCACACAGAATCATTATCATCTGTGTTTCAGGCCAGTCCACCAAAGCCTGCGAGCTGTTTCTGAAGAACCGCGCCGCGGCAGTGCACACTGCCATACGGCAGCTTCGCATTGAAGGGGCCACGCTGCTCTACATCCACAAACTCTGCAACATCTTCTTCACCAGCCTGCTGGAGACCGCCAAGGAGTTTCAAATGGACTTTGCAGGGAACACGGGCTGCTACTCTGCCTTTGTGGTCTGGTCCAGATCAGCCATGAGGATGTTTGTGGATGCCTTCAGCAAGCAGGTAGTGAGAATATAAGATGGGAAAACCCTTGAATGAGTAAAAGGTACATTGCACTGTGATATACAACATGTACCTTTTGTCATTTGAATACCTTGTATTGCTTATAGCCAGTAACATACCAAGCTACTGAGACATGATACAATATTTGTGTATCCTGATGGGGATTTAAGTCTTAATGGTTTATAAAATGTGAATAAACAATAATGTGTCTAGGTATAAAGAGGATGCCTAAAAAATTTTTCCTTATTGTCAGGTTTTTGACAGTAAGGAGAGCCTGTCGACGGCAGCGGAGTGCGTTAAAGTGGCTAAAGAACATTGTCAACAGCTCACCGAAATTGGCCTGGACCTGACCTTCACCCTGCAGTCCCTGCTGGTCAAAGACATCAAGGCAGCGCTCCAGAGCTACAAAGATATCATCATCGAGGCCACAAAACACAGAAACTCTGAGGAGATGTGGAGGAGGATGAACCTTATGACTCCTGAGGCTTTGGCTAAACTCAAGGTGGATCAAAATTCTGCATTGCTTTCATGTTTTGTCTTATTTTATTTTCTCAGTGTTTTCAGTGTTGAGTTTTTCTTCAGTTGTTGATCAGTTTTTAACCAAGTAACCGATAAATTGAGTAACAGATAAGGCCAGACCTTTGATAATCCAATAATAATCCATTTAAATTATTCTGCAGTCTATTGTTGCAATTTCTCCACTGTTTTCTATGGGCAGGGATTTTGACTCCTTTTACATCAGATGCTGAGGCTCTCATCAAAGCTGCCATGAATCACTTTTTTTTCTTTACCTTTGGGAACATTAACACTTTTATCTTTCTGCAGGATGAGATGCGGAGCTGTGGCATTAACTTTGAGCAGTACACAGGTGATGACTGCTGGGTGAACCTGAGCTATACTGTCGTGGCCTTCACCAAGCAGATGTTGAGCTTCTTGGAGGAAGGCCTGAAGCTCTATTTCCCTGAGCTGCACATGGTGCTGCTGGAGAGCCTGAGGGAGATCATCCTAGTGGCTGTACAGCATGTAGACTACAGCCTCCGCTGTGAGCAGGACCCTGAGAAGAAAGGCTTCATTATGCAGAACGCCTCCTTCCTCAATGACACTGTGCTGCCGGTGGTTGAGCGGAGGTTTGAGGAGAGCGTGGGGAAGTCGGCCAAGCAGCTGCAGGACCTGAGGAAGAGCACAAGATCGGTACGAATCAACCCTGAGAGCACCACATCCGTGGTCTGAGACCGACAGGAACCTCTGTGGCTTATTTGGAATGAGGCTGAAGGGTAGTGGCCAGGAAACACCTACACACTCTCTTAATGACTATTCTGTCAATTTCAACTCCCATTTTAGAAATAAACACAACACCTTTGGTTCTTTTTATGCTGCAGCACAGGAAATCACTGGCTACATAATGGAGAACAGTAACAGTAGCATTAGAGTACCCATATGATGCTCATTTACAGGTATATAGTTTTATTTTAGGTTTACATCTTAATGTTAAAGAAAAACAATCATACTGGCTCCCCAAAAAGTCTAGCCTGCTTTGATCTGTCAGCTTGTCCAAAACAAGAAACATTCAGTAACAAAACCTCACACATTTCAACTAGAACTGAAAGCAAGGCAACTTTTTTTTTCTTTGTCTGAGGCCATGCAGACGTGTCACAAGCTAAGGTATTACACTGATGTGGTGTAAATAAATCAAAGATGAAGCCTGGATGACAAATGAAGCATTCCAGGCAATATGAGAGAATAACTTGCTTCATCAGGGACTTTGGGTTTTGTCACTTTGTAAATGTTTTACATGCACAAAAAATAACTGACAGCTAAACTCAAAAGGCATAATGTGGGCATCTTGTAAGATGATTCTTTGCACTTGAGTTTGTACAGTTTTCATAAAAAAAATCAGCTGAATTTAGTACGCACAGTGCATTCTTACATGTTCTTTAAATGCGTGAAAGAGGTGCAATGGTGTCTGATAAATGTACTAATCAGAGAAATGGTGATATTTGTTACCACATGATTACATGATTACACATATTTGCTTCTGGTGCAGCATACTGCACTTACCATAATGGCTAAATGTAATTTTTTTTAAAAGTTAAATTTTCAGGTCACATATTGGACCGTTATTAGACACTAAAGTATTCAAACACGCAAGAACTGATTAACAAGGATGACTGAAGTGAAATGCACTGGTAAATGTTTTCCGTTGTTCAGTGTTTGTATGACAGTAGCACACAGAAATGAATAAAGACGGTCATACACAATGCAGAATACTGATTTTATTAACCAGAAAGATATTCCGTTCAATTCAGTTCAGTTCAGTCTAGTTTATACAGTGCCAATTCACAGCCTAGGCCTACAGCAGCATAACTAAGGGAGGGTTAAGGGTGACCTGATCTAGCCCTAACTATAAGCTTTATCAGAAAGGAAAGTTTTAAGCTTAATCTTAAAATTAGAGAGTGTCTGTCTCCTGCATCCAAACTGGGAGCTGGTTCCACAGAAGAGGGGCCTGAAAGCTGAAGGCTCTGCCTCCCATTCTAATTTCATAGGAACCACAAGTAAGCCAGCTGTCTGAAAACAAAGTGCTCTATTGGGGTAATATGGTACTATGATGGGACCTGATTATTCAAGACCTTGTATGTGAGGAGAAGGATTTTAAATTCAATTCTGGATTTAACAGGGAGCCCATGAAGAGAAGCCAATATGGGAGGAATATGCTCTCTCTTTCTAGGCCCTGTCTGTACTCTAGCTGCAGCATTTTGGATCAGCTGATGGCTTTTCAGGGAGCAGAAGTGTTTTACTTCTGCTATGAAGGAACAAACAGTGGAGTGTCTAAAAGAAGCAAATGGAGTGTCTTTGAAAAAAGTGCTTTAAGAATATTTTATATGCAGTCAAACGTTCCATTAAAAATGAAAATTAAAGCATGTCCAAATTGGCAGAAAGAAAACACTGAAAGGATAAGACGCACTGTAAGTGTTCTCCTGCTGTACTGAGTGAAATCGAGAGCAACACAGTGTGGTGTTTTCTCATCTTCTAAATTAGGCCAACATGTTTGCTCAATAACTCAGCAGTATTTCTTCTCTTTTCTAGTCCGCGGTGCGTTGGGCTTATCTGAATTATCATTCCAACCCGCACAAAGAAATACTCCATATCAGCAAACCTTCCTTTAGAGCAAACATGTTTACTTGTTCTATCTGGAAAAGCACAGCATTTTGTACCCGTTAGTAATGTAATGCAGGTTAATGTGACCAATATTTAATGTTAGTTGGTGGGAGCCTGTTTTAATAGAAAAGGCTTACAGGTGCTACATCCCACTGGGGTCTTAGCATCTATTTTCAGGTCATGTCTGCATAAGATCTGTCTATCGCCATTTTTCTGGACAACCTCAGATTTTTAAATATAAATAGTTGATCAGAATTTGAATTTGAATATATTTTCAACACGGGTTGATACTACTGTAGGTGTATCAGCCCTTTTCGACCTTGTAGCCAAGGTATCGTGCAGTAGCTGTTGTTCATGACTGGAGATATCACCCCGAGAAGGCCGGTTGTGATGAATGAGGAATCTGTGCAGCAGGTAGTTTAATATTCCTCATGCTCAGACAAGTATTTTTAGACTATTTTACTGGATGAACCTGTTCTTTGTTATCTGATACACATAGTGGAGGGATTGATGGATACAGAGAAGGACTGGATATCTACATATCTGTGCTCATGCAAAACCAAAGCCCTATGGTTCATTTAAACTAAATTAAACCAGTAATAGTTATGAGTTCATCACTGTGTAATGACTGCATTGCCCTCTTGTGGCAGGTCAGAATTAGAGAAAATTAAGTTACTGTAGTTGATTGCATTATAACCCGGTTTCTGGGCTCTGCTTTCATTTTGGCAGCCAGTGCATTTATAAATGCCGCTCATCAGTTTAAGTGTTAAAACTTTATTTTCTGGGCAAAATCCTAAATGTGATAAAGTGTTTGAGAAACATCTGTGAATATAATGTGTTTGACTGGTTCTCCTCCTGCAGTAAACCCCCCAGTAAAGCCAGTCTGGGTGGTACTACTGTAACAATGAGCAGTTCCTCATCTCTCTGTGAAGCATTTCCTAACAGCCACAGATTTAACGATGGCACAATAGCAGATATTTTTAGGAGCGCGATTGAGCATGTGATTGTTCTCTCCGCTTCACAGCTCATCTCATAATCACTGATGTGATCGAGGGCTTGAGGAAGGCCTCAATTTAAAGAAGAAGCACCAGGCTGGAGGGATTATTCGAGGGAATTCAGTCAGTCAAAGTAAATACGAAGAACATTATTCATAAGATAAACACGTTTAGTTCCTTTTTTTTGTTTTAGCAAAGGTTGCTGTGAAGATGTTGAACTTTAATAGTTCCTTTCAGCATCTTGATTCAAGGGGAGCTGATACTGGGAATCCCCCTTTAATGCAAAAATTTTATTTTATTTTACATTTTTTAGATTTTTTTTTTAAAGCTTCACTTTGTATACAGCTGAAAGATGCTTAATATGACCTAATTTAAATATTGCCTGTGGTAAAAGTCACAGTCACACTTTCTCTATCCAGCACAGTCCAGAGTATTAAATATTGTTTATTTATTATTCGGCAGTGACTGCAGTCATACCACTGCAATACCTCGGTACACTCCTGCAGTACTTTAGATGGGAATTTCCATGTTCTGCCACTTTACTTGATAACTTTGTTTAGCAGTAATTTGCAGATTCAGATTAATATAAGAAATTCTAACTGCTATATTACCAAATGCTATCATAGGTTAAGATAAGAATTCATGAATTCACAGCAGGAAATTTCAGAGTCAGCAGTATATAAATTAAATGATTAACTGTAGCCCTATTACCATATATCCATTGCATTAATGCCGTGACATGATCTATATTACTTTGAAGTGTCATTCTGTACAATGTGTGCTTTGCTAGTAAAATGATCTCTTTTACCACTTCTTCATATTTCATTGAAGCCACCATGTGGCAATGAAAATTCTCTACTTTGGTCGCATCTAGGGATATTTTTTAGAGAAAATAATTTCAGCATAATTTCACAAAATGGTATATGGAAGATTGTTCCTACCACTGTATATTTATATTTTCCATTTTTCTTTATTTGTCATCCAAAAATACAAACAAACAATATTTTGGATTATCATTCCAAAATTTCAGGTTATTTTCTCAAATTCCAAGTTATTAAGTCTAATTTTGGACATGTCTAACTTTATATTCTGAGATAATAACCCCTAATTCTGCAATTATAACCTCAATCTCAGCACATTTTGCAGCAACAGTCTTTTATACTATATTTTAGTTATTTACTGGTGGAGATAAGTAATAGCTCTTTTATGATGACCGTTTTAGAGGACAGTGCTGTTTGGCTATTTTTTTAGCAATGGGCTGTGCAAGAGGAAAGTTCTCTGTTGTTATAGTTTAAGGTTAGGTTGGGCAATGAGACTGGAAGAAATTGCACATCTGGAGAGATCTATGTCCCTGCTTTAATGTGGGTGTGCAGATGCCCACTCTCATTTCACCTCAGAGCAGATCTGAAACCCAGGTAATTGCATGCTAATAGGGCTAATAAATGGAAAAGCTGTCCCAGTGTGTCAGACTAATCCTGCCCCCCGAGGGACTTCAGTCACGCCTGCTGTCTAGTCAATTAAATGTTTAGTTAACACAAAAGACTAATGTGAAAAAACGCAAAGGTTACTGGATCGAACTGCTGCTCCCTCATCCATTTTGAGTCCACATGGAAACTCTCTGCTATTAAACTTTATTTAATCCATTTTTTATTGAGTACATGCACTTCTGGTATCCCGTTTCATTTGTTTCAGACTAACAGGCAGAACAAATGCAGAGTTTCGCAGCAGTCACAATAAATGAGCTGCATTAGCATTATCATTTGACACAGTGATTTTTTTTTTAACTTTATTTTCCTTGTATACTGCCAGATAGGAGGTTTAGATGAAGAGAGTTTAATTTGATCAGCTCTGAGGCATTTAGGGAGCCCCCCTTCTTTTATTGCTAAGGTTACAAATCGTTTTTGGTAATAAAGACTAGAATTGCAATCAAGTGAAATGCAATTTTATAGGTACTTGGAGTTCATTTGATTTCTTTCCTACTTCATTCTTTACTCCCCATTTGAGTTTTTAAATTAATATTTTCTAAAAGATAAGTACAAATTAACTATCTCAGTGGTAGTGTCCTAAACAATTAAAAATGCCTCGACTTCTTACTTAGACCTTTTATTTTCAGTGAGATTTTTAAAAAAAATTATATTTACAGTGGTTTGTAGTGTCAAATCTGGGAAAATTGCAGTATTTTTGCATTTTGTATTCTTTAAAATACATGAAGCAATATTGTGGACAAAATTAAGAGCAAATAAGTGAATTACATAATTGAATTGTTAGTTCAAATAAGTAAAATCTGAGCAATCTGAGGGGGGGGAAAAGCACAGATCCTCTTTACAAGCCATGATAATCTGAAATCTGTAGCGTTTCAAATCCTCCAAATTAACTCTATCAATCAACCCGAATCACAAGTCCCGCCCCTCTTGGCGCATGCGCAGGGCAGAGTAGGGAGCTGTCCAGTCAGTCGGTGCTGGAGTGTTCCAAGTGAAGCAGCTTTTCTCCTCAGGTCCGCCGACACAGACGGGAGCGATGGAAGAAGAGTTGAAATGCCCCGTTTGCGGGTCTCTCTTCAAGGACCCCATCCTGCTTCCGTGCTCCCACAATGTCTGCTTGGGATGCGCTCGGAACATCACGGTTCAGACCCCGGAGGGTGAGACCCCGGTGCAGAGCCGAGCCTCGGGCAGCTCTGACTACGACTACCTGGACATGGACAAGATGAGTCTGTACAGCGAAACGGACAGCGGATACGGCTCCTACACACCGTGCCAGCTCAAGTCTCCAAACGGGGTGCGAGTGTTTCCGCCGGCCATCCCCCACCGACAATGCACCCTCACCTGTCCGCTGTGCCACCGAAGCGTCTCCCTGGACGAGCGGGGGCTCCGGGGTTTCCCCCGGAACCGGCTGCTGGAGGCCATCGTGGCGCGGTACCAACAGAACCGCGCCGCTCCCTCCTCATCGTCCAACGCGGTGAAGTGCCAGCTCTGCGATCGCAATCCGGTGGACGCGGCGGTGATGTGCGAGCAGTGCGACGTCTACTACTGCAACTCCTGCCAGCAGCGGTGCCACCCGTCCCGCGGTCCCCTCGCAAAACACCGCCTGGTGCCGCCGCCAAACAAGGCGGCAGGAGGGGCGGCGAGCGGAGGAGGAAGCAGCACCGGGGGAGGTGGCGGTGGTCAACAGCCGCCCGCTACCGCGCGGAAACCCGCGACATGCGTGGATCACGAAGCGGAAAACTTCAGCCTGTACTGCTGCAGCTGCAAGGCTCCGGTGTGCATGAAGTGTCTGGAGGAGGGAAAACACGCCAAGCACGACGTCAAACCGCTGGCCGTGATGTGGAAGCAACACAAAGTGAGTGGACACACACACTCATAACACCCACAGAGCCAATACACTAATGTGACTCCATTATTATATTGATACTAATAATTAGACTATTAAATCCCAATGACACACACACACACACGCACACACACAAAAACACACGCACACACACACACACACAAAACACATTTGTGTGTTTTTGAAATATACACCCACTCACACAAATACACACAGACTACCATTACCTGTAGTGTCCTTTCTTTCTTTCTTTCTTTCTTTCTTTCTTTCTTTCTTTCTTTCTTTCTTTCTTTCTTTCTTTCTTTCTTTCTTTCTTTCTTTACCAGTTTTTGATATTTGCAGTGTTTTTGTGCCTTTGGTGGTCATATTTTAATAAAAAGCCAGCAAACAAACAATAAACAAAACAGCTAAATACTTCATCATATTTTCCACAGAAACAAAACAAACAAACAACCCCCCCTCCACTAATGTTTGAGCCTGTGCTGAGTGTGTGTGGGGGGAAATAACTAAATTAAATAACAGTGATTCATCACAACATAATTACTGTAGGCGTCAAAACCCAGTGTGCCCCTGTGTGTGTGTGTGTGTGAATGCAAAATGCGTCATTACTTAAAGCGGTCACACAGCGTTACTGCCCCACATCTGCGCTGTAAATGTGTATATGTGACGTGGTTGGTGAGTGTCGAGAGGAGGCAGAGGAGGTCATCGCTATTCCTCAGGCACTGGAAGGAGGAAGCAGGCTCAAGTCATGAGTTGAAATGCCTCTCTGATGCCTGGTCTTAATCTGCCAAGAGAATGAAGTCTAAGGAAAAAAATAATTATTTGATCTGATTTTGTCTGTTTCTGTTTAGGTGGAATACATTTAAATGCTTAAGTTTTGGGGAAAATGATTGCATTAAAAAAAAAAAAAACCTTGATTTGCACAGTTGAGTGTTCATGTCCCACTCACTTTTGAGGTTTGTATTATATTAAATATAACTGAGAAAAAGAGGGTTTTTACCACTGACTGTATACAAAAAGAGGAATGTAGACTTCAGTTCTAAAAGGTAAGGTCCTTAACCTGTATTCTTTTTCATGGCCAGCAGGGGGCAGTTCCATTGGATGCAAAATGAAGTCTGATACGTAGGAAAATGGACCTTCTTTTAAATTCATCTATGAATTAATTATATGTTTTCCTGATGAGTTTATGGTCTCATTTGCTAATTTCAAGCCTTATTTAATACAACATGGTGTACACTGTGTGAAGTATAATCAAATTTAGAGGAGAATTGAGGGTACAGCAGGGTATGCTTTAGCATGTGGCTACATTGCAACTGACAGCACTCTGCCTTGCAGCATGTTGTATTCTCAGTTTCTCAGTCCGAACCACCCCTCTGCTGTGCACAATTATACCTGAACACATGGCATCTGTATCTGTCTTTTATAGCTCGTGGAGTTTAATAAATATTCTGAAAGAGATTGGTAAAATTTTAAATGATTTGTTTTATCTTTGCCTTAATATCTATTCAGATTTCCCTAAAACCAGTTTGTCTTTCTCCTTTAAACAGATAAACGCAATTAGTCTCATCCCTTAATTGGCATAAAGAATTTCTTTAATCCAATTGTTTCTGTCCATTTGATAAGCAAATATGCTGGATAAGCATAAGAAAGTGGATGAATGGATGGAATAAAAAAAATATTACAATGCCAGTGATTTTTCTTCCTCAAAAGATTGCTCTATAGAGTCAAAATCTTGCTGTAGTGCACAGCAATCCATCAGATTATGATGCCAGCAAAAGTTTCCCCGTTATATGGCAACTTTTCCATCTTTAGCCTGTGGTGATAAGATTGTGATCAACAGTTTCTTGTGAACCTACTAGTGGAGATTTTATCAGATGTTTATGTGACTATCTATTTGCATCATTACTAAACCATAATAATTCGAAGAATCGACTGAGTTTGACATCTTCAAGTTGAAAATTCATAGAAATTAAACAAAGTAATAAATCTGTTCTTTTCCAGGTTAATCTAGAAGTTCTGCAATTTTAAGGAAACCCGTCTTGCGCACCCATCTCACCTGGCGTTCAAATGCTGCATCACAGTTTCTTTTAGACCTAAAAGTCAGAACGTGAAGCAAACAGATCATGTTTACACTATTTATGGACTCCTTGTTAGTGAAAATCTTTATGCAGGACATTGATTTAAATGATTAATTTGGACCGTAGTTGTCTTCATCTCATATGAGTTAAACTTCATTCATTCTACTGTCAGGAGGGACAAGGTTTGGCTGAAAACCTGCAACACTGTTTTTCCATCCAAATTCATCTCCGCCTGCCAAAAAAAGGAGGAAAAAAACCCCACCCACTGGTTTCATTAATGGATGATTAAACTGATTTATGATATAATTCATTTCCTAATGACTCTTTTTCATTAATTTTAAAACGAGTGTGCTCCAGGGTTGGGGTCGACTCCGGTTCACTCCTCTCAGGCTAAGCTGTGACCTGACTTCAGAGAACTGTAAAAGATAGTGCTTTCTGTTGTATTTCGTCATGTATCTTCTTGATTTTGTGTTACTTTTCAAGAATTTTAATCATATAATTACCACATTAATTATGAAAACTATCATTATAGTAAAAAAGAGGCCTCAGGGTCTGGAAACAAAGGGGTTTTAAGAAAACTGAACGGAACAGGCTGCAGGACTGTTTATCACACCTGTACCTCCTTTTAGCTTTCATCATGCTTCCTGTTAGTAACAGAGCATTTCATCCTCACACCCAGTTTTCATTTGTGTAAATAAATTAAAAGCAATTTTTGCCTCTCTCCTGCTAAGTGGGTCATCGGGACTAATCTCTCAGCCTGCCTTTCTTGTTTTTTTGTGTGATTGGAAGCCTCCAGACATTCCATTCATCATTTATCCGCCACACATCTCTTCGCCGCTTTCTGGCTTTCACCTTCTCCTGTATCCCTCACTTTACCTCTTCATCTCTGCATCTTATTTATATTCTCCCCTCCCCCCTCGTTTACCTTCCCCTTCCTCCATCTTTCCCTCTATCACCCTGTCCCATAAATGAACCGTGAAAATCCCATCAGACTACGGGAGTGAGAGGCGGCGTCGATAAGCGATGAGCGGCGTATGAATAGGAGATGGGCACCACTTAGTTAATATGGTGTCCTTCACGTTGAGGGAGATCGATGACTGGCTGTCTTCCTCTCTCAGCCCACACGTGAGCAGGCAACAAGCAGCGTCTTGTGCATCTTCGTTGCAGACCTGAAATGGCTGTTGAGTGTTTGAAGTGTCACTCAGTGAGGTCAGTACCGTAGAGTGGGCTTTTATTCTGGTAGATGGCACATTCTCCCCTCCTCATCTGTTTTGTTTCAGTGGGCGTATCTCGATCTGGCTGGTGTCCTGCTTCCTCCTCCTATTCTTTATCTCCTCCACTTTCCCTTCTTCATCTTTTCATTCACATGGTTTTCCTTTTATGCCTCATAAGGAAAGTGGGCGTTTTTTTTTGGGGGGGGGGCTTTCCTGAGGAAATTAGTCATCTGTTGTAGACAAGTAGATTAAGTGAAGTGTCATGCTTCGCATGGTGCTCTGTCTGCACAGGCTTAGATTGCGCCGAACAAAAAGCTGAGATGATCACACACAATTCAAGCAAAATGTAAAATCAGAGCATTTAATTTGTTATGAATGTTAATGTTATTAATATTACATTAATTTTTAAAAATTGGTTATAAGCCACCAATAACAGCAAGTTTTGGGTTGTCAGATGGGACGTGGGATTTGCCTTCTGAAATAGTGCTGCAGTTGATCTGCATCAAAACCTATTAAGCATTTAGCATTAATATGTAATCAATATTTATGTGTGTATTATTACTAAATAGAAGTAAAAAATAAAAATAAAACGATCCAGAAATGAATTTATCCTTCATATCTTATGTGCTAATGCAGAAAAAGAAGCTTAAATTTAACAAAAATGTGGTGTTCTATATTTTGTCCAGTAGAGCAGGCATACGGCAGTGTCACACAGCCTTCACAATACAACATAACACAGACTTTAAACAGTGCAATGCATCTGAACACACAAACACAAATTCACTGCAATAACGTGAAAGAGACGCTCGTTTTCTCTTCGGTTTGTGGCAGATGTTTACAAAGCCAGGGATTACGTTGATGCCAGCGGTCAGAGGAGAATAGCCAGACTCCTTCAAGGTGATTCTACTTCTACATTCAGATGGTAGAGTCAGAACTTGTTGTAAACAACTCAAAAGCATGGATCCATCCTGCCTTGGATCAGTGGTTTAGGATGCTGGTGGTGTAATGGTGTGGGGGATATTTTCTTGGCACATTTTGAGCCCCTGAGTATCAATTGAGAATCGTTTAAACACCACAGCTACCTGAGTATTGTTGCTGACCACGCCCATCCCTTCATGACCACAGTGTGCCCGTCTTCCGATGAGTGCTTCCAGCAGGATAACACACCATGTCACAAAGCTCAAATCATCGCAAACTAGTCTCTTGATGATGGTAATGAACTCACTGTACACAGATGGCCTCCACGGTCACCAGATCTCAATCCAGGAGAGCACCTTTGGGATATGGAGGAAGTGCACAGCCCAAAGGTCGCATCGTGGAAGCGCAGCTGACAAATTTGCAGCAACTATGTGATGCTGTCATGTCAATATGGACCAAAATCTCTGAGGAAGGTTTCCAGCACCGTGTTGATTTCATGCTATTAAGAATTAAATCAGTTCTGAGGGCTAAAGGGCAGCTTGATATTATCATTGAGCCTTGTTCCTTAAACAATACTAAACCACAAATTGTTTATAAGCGGCAACAAAAGGTAATTCCTTTTCTAAGTAAAAGCAATAGGCCTAAACCAATCAGGTGATAGGAATGCTTTTTGGATCAATAATGCTGCTCCACTGGGTCAGTGTAGCTAAAAATATGCATGGGCTGGCCGTCAGTTTATGCATGTCATTTCTGGTTGCACAGACGTGTCTTAGGCAACAATCATGCTTGAACTAGAAAAGCTGAAATGAAAAAGAAAAGGATGGATGGATGAGTTGTAGATTGTGAGTAACTGTGTCACGTGATCAAATTCCTCGGGGAGTGAACATTCAGATTTGTGCTTTTTGCATTAGTATTCACAGTGCAGCTACATTTTTATGTGTTTGTGAGCATATATGTGTGTGTGTGTTAAAAGCGTTCACAAATCCTGCAGTGTGTCGTGTAGAAAGGAATCCAAGAAAAACGATTACGGGATCATGATTGTGTTTGTTGTAAATCAAACAGTAAATACATCAAGCAGCAGCCCCAGGGGGTGACTATCCCTCTGCTACACACACACACACACACACACACACACACACACACACACACACACACGCACACACACACACATTGACACATGTTCAGAAAGCATAAATATGCACAAGTGAAGCGGATGAACTTTCACTGAGGGAATGCAGGGGAAGACACACTGATCCAGTTTCCTATCATCATTCACGCAGACACACATACACACATATGCTTGCCCATGTGTGTGCGTGCATATGTGTGTGTGTGTTTACATGTATGTATGACGGAGCTGAGTCCAGTAAGGAGCAGCTTGGGCACAATGGTTAATTAATAAAAAGCAGAAATGCAGAGCTGCTGGTTCTCGTGTTGTGTAGGTTTTAGTGCTGCAGTGTCATCTGGAAATCATTTTAGATTTTAAAGAGGACAGCTCAACATATCAGTGCCCTAACTATGTTAAAATAAAATGATTTAGTGTCTAGTCCTGATGGTAGCTTTAAATGTTTTTTTTCTAAAGCTGCTCCAAAAGTGAGTCGATCATCATAATGCAGCTGTAAAAAAACTGGTGTCTGCTAGAATTCACCTCAGTTAACTGGAGTCACTGAACTGGATCTCCTCACCATGATTGTGGTGTCGGCACCTTAAGGCTTTAAATGCAGAGTGCACAAACCATGAGGTAATTTATGGTGGCTATGTGCCCTTTAGGCCTCAGTCACACAGGCCTCCACCGAAGCCTCTGGTTTGTAGGGACAAAGGTGTATTCCCTGAATGGTTGGCAAGTGGCTGCTGGAGATTGCTTGCTGTAGCTGGGTGAAATCAAATGACAACAAACAGGGGCACCAAAAACCTCGTGACTACTTTGGTCACTAGCAGAATGCAGCGATTGCCTTTGGGCTGCATGGAAGACACTGACCTTTGTGCAAACACATGCCGTTTACTCTCCCGCCTGCAGTGAAAGTTGAAAAAGAGTGTTGCACACCGGAAACAGACAACATTCGCCTTCAGAGTAGGCCTTTTGAAACGTGTGACTGCAGTGGGAAGACACAACGTTTCTCTGTTTGTGTTGCACCTTTCACAGTTTCAGTGTCACTTGGCAAGTAGTTCATGTTTGAAGGCAGGTTTGCATCTTTCATGCAAACTACCGGCTACAGATCAAATCAAAAAGGTTTGCTAGAGCACAATATACCTATTTGCAACCCATTTCATGGTACCTGCAGCAACCACTTGCCAACCAGTTGTAGAATACACACTTTGCCACATTAAAAGACATCTTGAAAATCAAAGTGAAAAAATGATGCAGCAAGCTCGTAAATTTTGCTGAAATTTTATTGTAGCAACTCAAAATAGTTTGAAACCCCCCCATGTGATCATATCTGTGTGTGTCATGCTCCTAATGACAAATGCTATCACGGGGGATCCGGATTCTTTGGCAAATGCCAGTCGGGCTCCACGGTGCCAGGCTTAACATGGCACCGTGGCACAAGAATAACAGGCTTAACATGCTCTTGCTTTTAAAAAAGAAGAAAAACGAATAACAGACACAATATAGAGCAAATCTTTTTACAACTGTAATATTCAAAGTGAAATTTTAGTACAAACATAAAGAACATGTAGTAACTTTCCAAGTCATCAGAAGGGAAGATGACCAGGGACCTTGCAGAGGTTTCATTTATATATGTACATTATACATTCATTATATATATATATATATGCCTCTTTGCATTTATGCTGGATTTATAAGCAATATCACCAATTACAACCATGTCAGTACAAAAAACCTGGAGTGTATATGGTCAAACTGCTGGTGGACTGATTTTCACAAACTTTAAGTAAACGAGGCCAGACAATTTGCTCCAAAGCACAAGTAAACAGTATGCTATCAGCTCAGTTTTGGCATCCTCTAAAACAGGAAAAGATGCTTGTATAGTCGTAATACTTGGATAGACTGCACATGTTTACATGTGTGGTACGTTTGCAGAACGGTTGTGTGTAATTTGTGGAGACAGGGTTGCAAAACATTGCAGATCATTCAGTTTGCATTCTGGTTTCTGATCGTTGATTCCCAGCTTATCAGCTGCAGTTGGGACACTTTGCCATCTTTTGCTCAGGTATCTTCTTCAATGCAGAGATAGCTTCTTAGACAACAATTCAGAGTAAATGATGCAGGCTCTTTATACAGACCTGTGATGTTTATTGCTCCCCCGGCATTGTGAGCGACTTAAAAAAATCAGTCGCATCTCTTCTTCCTGTTCACCTGATTTTTATCTTTAATGCTGTGATGCTGGGACTTGGTTACAACCTTTTAAATCTCACATGTCATTTTCTGCAGCCTCAGATGGTGAAACTGGAATCTGTTGGTGTTATGGTCAGTTTGCAAATGCGCAACCTTTACAGTTTTAAGTGTCTCTGCGCCGCAATCATTTCCTTGAAATGTATTACCTCCACCGAGGAGGTTATGTTTTGGTAGCATTTGTGTGCATGCGTCTCGTTCTGTCTGTAAACACAATTGCTCGAAAAGTTTTGAATTAATGCTGATAAAGCTTTGTAGGGTTGTAGAGTGGGGTCATATTGTCAAACCATTAAAATTTTGCCTTACAACAACCAAAGTCTTCAAGGTCAAGTTAAAGATTTGTTGGTCAAAAATTAACAAAAAAAATATAACGTAGGATTGTTAGGATCCACAAGTGTGGTGTTTATTGCCAATATATAGAAAGTATAGTTTAAAGATTTAAAATATCAAGTCACATTTGACCTCTGACCTCTCCCTCAGTGATTGATCTGAAGGTCCGAGTGGTAATAATACTACATAGAGCAGTTTAAACTTTTCTCACTGCCATCGTTTGACCTCTGATCTCACTTTTACATTTCACATCTGCCTTTCTTTCAAGCTGAACCCAAATGCATTTCATCTTAAAGAAAGTGTTCTAGAGAAAGAGAACGAGCTGCCGAGTTAGGGCTACCTTGAGTTTTGCGCTCTCAGATTGCTACTTGATTACATTTGGGAATCTGAAGAAAGACCCTTTTCTCCCAAGCTTCTGACATTTATGTTAATAAATAAAAAAAACAGTCTTGGCATAATAATTGTTACAGGGAGCAAAGGAGGAAATAGAGCAGCGACGTCCTCATCAGAGGGGATGTCAGGGTGGATGGATGGACCATTCAAAGGAGTAGGGATGGGACTACTGCCACACTTACTCATATGGGATTCTTCCACCAACTCCAATTCAGGATTTGCTGAGTGCCATTTCTTTAATTCACTTGGACCAAAACTTAACAACAATTTTCAGAGTGTTTAACTTAAAACCAGATGAACAGCGGGTGTATGGCCGACTCCAGATGACGATGCAGATTTATTCTGGTGCAGCAACTCGAGTCACCACTGATATCAATATAATTGACAATGCAAACAGTGTGTGGAAACACTCTCTCTCTCTGGAACATCTGCAGGATGTTGTATTACATGACAGGTCGGCTGCTGGTGCTGTTATCCATAAATTAGCACATTCTCTGAGGATGTTACTGACTTGTGTTTGCATTGGTGGGTGTTTATTTTGTGATGACCCTCACGTCTGGAAGCCACTTTATCTGTCACATGGCTGCCTGGTGTTGTTGAATAAAACTGAATATTTTGAGAGGCGTTTTTCTTCTTTTTTTTTTTTGACAGACTCACTAACTCCAGAACTGCAGTCAGTCATAGGAAAGAATAGGAGCATATTGTGTTGTGGCATTTATATGCGTGATTATAGATCATCTCTGGGCATCGATCATTAACGTTCACTGGCAGCTTTTAAAAGCACCAACAGTTTATACTCTGACTTCCCTCCTCTCATCAGAGTTGTCAGTTCCTCTCTAGTTGCATCACTTACTAACTGACAGCAAACACTTTATCTCGCTCGTTTCCCATCTGCTGGGATGCTGACAAAACATTTTGACAAGCATGATACTGTCAGAGCGGCTGGCTGTTTATTGTAAAGTATATTGTTTTTTGGAGGGGTGGGGGCTTTTACCCACTGCATTTATAGTCATACTGCACTTACTGAACGTTACTGTAATGCAAATGTTATATATATGAATTTCACTCTGAGATCGATAAAGTTATTGTTATCACACCACCATGTTATACATCCCTTATGAAAGTGTAGCATTTTGGGATTAGTACACGTGGGCATGCTTTTAATGATACAGTTGGAGGAAGTTTGTGATATGAATTAGTTTTAGTTACACTTTATACTTGAGAGATGATAGAGGGGTGCCTCTTTTTCACACTGAGACCTTTACAAAAACAAAGACAAGTTTAAAACAACCAACAGTTATGTCGACAGAGAAAGTTATCACAGTTGGCTAAATTTATATCCAGTGAATTTCCTTTTTCGTGCTGATGAGTTCTGAGAAATATGCTTTAAAAGTTATCTTACATCTCAAATCATCAGATTTTTCTGATTTGCCTGAAAATTTTATAGTTTAAAATTTGGACATATGTACTGATTGCTGTGAAATGTTAGCTTCATATGTCAAAAGTTTACATTTTGCTTTTCAATGTCGACACAGTTGGAACTGACCTCAGGTCAGGGGCAGAAGCAGAACTGAGGGGCTGCAACCGGGTCCAATATAAGACAAGTAAAAATTACTGTAAAGCTTCTCTAAAGGGGTCCAAGTGAATGAAAATGTGGAAATTCAAACTAAACCAAAGCAACTATAGTAGCACACAGTCTTCTGTGTGTGTGTGTGTGTGTGTGTTTGAAGCTGTTTATTCTGATATGAAGTTACTGTTGGGTATAAGAATATCTAACCTCACATTACTGTCACGCTATGAAACTACAGAGATGGTGTGCTGATTTTTTTAATGTGACACTGAGTGTTTTCTGTCTTTAATACAGCTTGTAGAACTGAATCAGTGCCTCAGGCCCCATTCCAAGAGTTTAATTTTGGCAGCAAAAAGAATGGCTTTCTTCTGTCAGAGATGCTGAGGTAATTGAGGGTGAGCACAGATCTGTGCCGACTGGCCGTGTCTGACTAACCTCATTCCAGATGGCAGCACGCCCACCGTAACAGGTCAGCTCTGCTCGCCTCTTACCCCAGGCCCAGCAACGCAAACACACACATAGTTGTAGCACGTCTTGTTTGTAGCACTGACTAACATTAGTATCTAAAAGGATAACTTTAGCCTTAACTCGCGCATCCCTGAATCCAATACCTAGGACATCTTTTTAAGAAGAATCTTTTTACCTCAAAAATTTTGTTCACTGAATTTCCATCCACATCTCTTCAGCCACTCCATTCAAATCACTTACCTCACAGGGTACAAGATTTATTATGATGAATACATTCAGTTACCTCTTTCAGTGGTTTAAAGGCTGGGATTGATTGGTGAATGTCTGAGTTGGTAACACAGAGCTACAACTTCCTAAATCAAACAATTTTACTGAATAGTAATGAGGATATAGGATGTGTAACCTAATCTGTAACCCTAAACCAAGTCTGAAATAAATGGTTAACCTCATGGGGACTGGGAGCTCAGTCCCAATAATATGACTATGCGAAAATATTTCTCTCCCTACAATGTCATGAGGACAAAGCACACATGCACGATGGCGCTCAGTAACTCAGGGCTGTGCTACAGGACTTGTGCAATGAATTTAGGTTAATGCACACTTTACAACACATCCTCTCCTTTGGCTGTGACGTAGCAGGCACAGCAGGCTCCTCTGCGGAAAGGCTGCATGTGTGCATGTGTGTGCGCATGCGTGTGTATGTGCGTGTGAGAGAGTAAGATCTATTTTTGGCATCAGAGCGACTGCTGATACCAGACTTCTGAGGAACGAGGGGGGACATCCTATAGTGGAACAATGAGCATTGTTACCATGGTTACAAGTGTCTGTTCATTCATTAAGACATGCTATAAATTAAAGGGAGATTTTACACCTATAGAGGAGCTTATCTGTGCGTGCCAGCATGCGTGCGTGCATTTGTCAGCTTGTATGTTTCCCGCTGTAGCCAAGAACTAATTATCTCAAGTCTCCACACAGAAAACTGGACAGAACATCCCATGATAATCCTTAATAGAGTTATTATCCCCAACAAACCTAATTTCCACTCATTTCATGACAATTATGCCCTCAGCTATCTACCTACGTTTGCATTCATTAATATGGAATATGCCCCGATCAATAATTGATAACACGGGCTGTTCTTTGCACTGCACCATTTTTATTGCCGTAGTGCTCTTTCCTCACTAGCTAACCCCCACGAGGAAAACTCAGGGTGATAAAAACAAAGCCACCAGTACTGGCTGTAGCCACTGATCCCTGCTCTAGTTCATCTGAGACCTCTGGGGAGGAATTTATTTCTCTGGGGAGCGTGGTGCTCTGGCTGGGTGGCAAGCAGAGAGTGGTTTCATCATAGAGTAAAGGCAGAGTTGGGAGAACTGGACACAGACATGTCCTGATTCATTGATTAAGAAAAGTATGAAGTCAAAGATTAACTTGAACCTGTCGCTGTTATATAAGGAACAGGCACATGCAGCTCAACGGTTTTGAATTTGCAATGGGACTCATGGAGATGAAGCAGGCTTTACCACATTTGCTTAACCTCGAATATCAATGTTTTGCACATTAAAAAGCCTCGTATAGCAGCTTAAATGGTAGTTTCTGCTCTGTATGGAACACTTGCTCAGCATCTGTTTTCTTAATAATAGTAATAACAGTGACACATCCTTATGACAGCTCTCACTCAACCACTAATTAGGTGCTTAATTAGCTTTAGCACAGTGAAGAGTGGTTGGAGCATGAACGTCACATGTTGTTTACGGTCTGTTTTGAATAGCTTTAGGTGTACAGTGACATAATTAAATAACACACAGCTGAAACTCATCCGACTATCTTGCCGTGTCAGAGTTGTGTAAGAATATGAGCGCTACATCGTCACACACGATCCGCTCTAATGTGTTCATTTTTTTTCTGCGAACGTTGTTAAGTTGTGTTGAAAGCTTTGCAATTTCAATCCCACATTTTGTTTTATTTTTCCGTGTCAAACAGTTTAAATATGGATTTAGAGTTTTGGACCTTTACCCCAAATCAGTAAAAATGACAATTTACTGTGACCGAACAGAAATGCTCGGTTCTTACCTCACATTTAGATGTTTTGTTCCAGACTAAAAGGTTATTGTGCCTTTGACATTTAGTGTTTGGTTCATGTGTTGATGTATAGCCGCAGCCGTGTAGCATTAGCCTTTAAATGGCTGTGTAGCCGAGCAGCAGAGGATTGGGAGGCTGGGTGATGGTGGACGAGAGCACGAGGGGGAGAGAGGAGATTGGTTTTGACCTCCACCAGCTGTGAGCTACTAATACTGTAACACAGCTGGCTGACTGGACTAAGGAAAGGATAAATTGGTTGCTCTGCTGCAGCAGAGCTGTTTATACCACCGTACTGTGTACGACGCTCTTAGGGTTAATGGAAACGACTGCTCTGGCAACTCAGTTATTCACATAAGAATTGTGGATTTGCCAATAAGACGTTATTTTGGGCTGTTGTTCAATTTTGTATTGATTGCTATGTGCTAGCAACAGTGAATGAATAGAGTTCATATAGTTGATATCACATGAATACATACTACCATTGCTGGCCTGAGTCATATGTGTGTTCTACAGTTTAGTTTCTTAAATTTTTGGCAAGCCTTAATTATATTCCCACACTCCCATTTTTATTGGTATTATTGGTAGCATTTGGGCAGGAGGGTGGAGTGCTATCAGCCAATTCTAGCAAGCTTGTTTAGCGAGGTGCGTCCATAGACTGCACAGGTGCTTGGCACAGGCACAGATAGTAGCTACTAAATAGTGCCAGGTAAGGTATTATCAAAAAAGACTTCTTGGATGCACTGCAAGGCGTATAATTTGTCAGACAATCGTATTTAAATATTTCAAAAACACCACAACTCAGACAGGGTCAAGCGGTACAGTTTAGGGACTCGAATTAGCACAGGTGACGCCAGACACCAGCTACAGTCACCTTTGTTGGCACCCAGCTGTCAGTCAAAGTGGTGATGCCCCATAAATTTAAAAAAGAGAACTAAACATACCCTATACAATTTCTATAAAGGAGGAAAATTAGCTATAGAGAGCAAAACTGTTTTTTGGAGTAGGCTGTAAACATATCTATTTCTCGTGTAGAGGTGAATATTTTAACTTGCTTTTCGGCCTCAAATGGCCACACAAGTTTTTTTTTTGTCCCAGATGACCTCATTTTTCAGTCCGTTTGTTTCTTCCATGTTAAACATTAACAACACTAGATTCCAGCAGTGTGTTAAAGGGATGTGAAACTTGATGTTTTAAGGTGTTTCAGATCAGAACTCAGAAAGAGGACTGTGAAGTAAAAGAAGCTAGTATGCAATGGTCTTTACATACACAAGGCCACAGGACTGGTTGTGTTTTATAGCCGGCTCTGGAGAGCTGTCTTTACCAAGTGGCAGGTGTAGAAAAGCACTCTGTCTGCCATATGTCCAGGTATTCCCTTTAAGACAGTTTGTTCATAGAACCAAAGGGCACAACTGGAGTCTGAAGACATACAAAATAAAGACCAGAGAACTGACTGTGACAGAAAAATTGTAAAAGTGGCACAATCCACAGGCGTGGAAGTGTTCGGCGGTAAGATGCAGTCTTCCCAGCCGTCGCAGTGGCAGAAACATCAGAACTCGCTGTGCTGTTAAAGTGCTTCCCCGTCTACTCCCCACAGCTCCAAGATGATTGAAAGACCAATTAACGTGGAACAGCAAAGTTTGAGGTTAGTGCAGCCATCCAGTGGAAGAAAGGTTGGCCTGACTTGTCAAAAGTAATCTCGATGAGAAACCACCATCCCGCTAAAATTTCCTGCTACCCCCCCCTCGCTCGCTTTAACCCAACTACTGTACTTGACACAGGGCTGTGTTCTAAACTGAGCTTCACTCTCGTAAAGGTGCAAAAACATACATATACATATAACATTAACAAAAACAAAAATGAGGAAAGAAACATACAACAAAGGTCCTGTACCTGTTTACATGGTGTGTGTCTGTACAACAGAGCAAACTGACCTCACCTAGCTTCACCGGAGTTTGGAGAAATGCCTTTATCAGCTGCTTCCATCTCTTCAGTCTTTGCAGCTGTGATCTAAGTGCAAATGATTATTTTGTGTGTTTTTTTTTATATGCTATTATAGTTGTGGATGACCACATTAAAGGTCCTTCTGAAAATGTCACCAAAACTTTCACCACTACTGGGTTGTATTTTACCAGTCGAGGTGTTTTTAGATAGAAAGTGTTGAGTTTTTTTTTTTTAAAAAAAGGAAGCTTCTTAAGGAGGCTTTCCCTTCATGGTAAAGTCTAGTTTATTGCTTTTTGCACAGTCATCACATTTCCTTTACCTTTTACTTGCACTTTAGGCACAACGGACTCACTAAATTATTCACCTGAATGATAGCCGTCACCACTCAGAATGAAATCAGTGAGTGTGTAGTAACACAAGAATTCAAGACAGGAAGCAAAGCTATCAGTTTTTTTTTTTTTGAAGGTTTTCTCCAGAATGTAAATTTTTAATCTGTAATTTGAGCTCTTGTACTGATACATCATAAAAATGTAAAGCTGACCTC
>VUQK01030529.1:7007-19194 GCA_015106715.1 Bujurquina vittata
GTTTTTACACATACTTTAAAATAATTTTGTTACCATAGTTGGCTTATAGTAACATCAAATATTATTTTCTGCAAAAAAAAAGCCAGAAAGCCGGTAAAAATCCAGCCTTTCAAGATGAGAAATTCATCTGTGTGGAGTTCCTCATTTAGATAAAATCTCAGATTGTGTTTTTCGTCATAACTACTTACAGACTACAAACCTGCTCTGAATCAGCGCAATCAAGCTGAGAGTATCTGAGGGGCGGATGATCGTCTTTGCTTATGTAATGCTAATCAGGCTCTCCTAGATTTAAACTTGCATTCCTGTTCCCTATTTACTTACCTTGTCCTTCCTCCTGGTTTCCAGTGTCCACTTTTTAAGTGCTCGGACTCCTGCTCAGTTTCCTGTCTGCTGCTATGAGGAGTCCAGTGCTGCCTCCAGCCCTGCATGAAGATATCTCTAACCTGAGAGAAGGAGTCACCTGGAATACTCCCCTGTCTGCCCACTCTCCACTGCCGCTCATGCTCAGTCAGAACCTGCCTGCGTCTGAGAGCCAAACATTACAGGAGTATTTATATGTAACAGTTCAGAACTCCAGCTTCAAAAAGCTCAAGTTATCGGGAATGAATTCAGAGTTCAGTCTGAGACAAACAGAACCTCATATAGTTGTATTAGTAATAGTTAAGGAATACTTTACCTGGTTCTTTTAACAATAAGCTGAGTCTAATCACCAGCAGTAGCCTATCTGAGTCTGTCCTTTCCCTACTCACCTACCCACTCATTCACTCACATACTCCAACACTCTTTCAGCTCTGGCATGTCAAGTTGTACTAGTTCAACTTCCTGCTCAGCTGTCATGAGTGGTAGCCCACCCTAATCACTGGCTCACTCATTAATGGTCATTTTGTCATCTTTAGCCATCAAGTAAAACCGTTGTCATTTGTGGTAGACCTTCATATTTAGCCTTTTAGTTTGCATCATGCATCATCAGCTCTTACTAGCCATAGTAAACAAGGGAAGCAGCTTTAAGACCAGAAACTAAACTTTTGCGAGTTTCATACCATATATGGTATGATATAAAACATTTTCGGCCACACCTGTCAATCTTTAAATTCAGGTATAAAATCGCGCACGCAGCCACACAGTCTGTCTTTAAGAGCATTTGTAAGCAAACGGGCCATTCTAAAGAGCTCACAGCAGTGTCACAGGATGCCACATTTTTTTCTCTTCTATATATAGAAGAGAAGATCTCTAAGTTGTCTTATTGAAACGTGGAAAATTGCAACTTAGCAACCACAGCAACTCAGCCACAAGGTGCAAGATGACAGTTTTTGTGTTGATGTTATTGCCAGAAGAGGTTTGAAACTCTGCAGTAACTGAGATAGGAAAGCAAAGGGGTGTGGGCCAGGAGTTTCATGGCATGGGTTTCCATGGCCAAGCAGAGACTGTAGATGGAACGTGTAGGTGGACCAGTAATTCTGTCCACATACTGTACATGTAATGTTTCAGCTCAGCGAGCGAGGGAGAGCGAAAACAGAAGAAGATTTACAAAAATTCCAAACAGGTAACACAGCATGTGCACGACTGATTTTAAGGAAAAACAAAACATTTTATGATGTTTCCCTGAATCTAAGGTCATTTTAATAAATCTCTTTCTGTGTTCCTCACATTACAAAAACACAGCACACTGCATGCTGATGTAAAGAGTGGGGTTTTTATTTCATTACATTTCAGTTGGCAGCCTGCTACTATATTCTTTCAAATAGCATCTTTGTGATTCTATCCATCTTTTTCTATCTAGGCATCGGAACAAAATAGCACAGTACATCATACATATATATGTTATTTATTCCAGCAGTTGGTACATAATATTACATCAATCTTTCTGCTCTCTAGAATCCAGTAATCACATGTGTGTTTTCAGCGGAGAAGATACTAGACTGACGTGAAAGCAAACCTCCGGAGAAAAACAATCCCGTATATTTCTCCATGCATCTCTTCACCTTTCCTGCTTCTCTTTGGATGGCAGGCACTGTTTGAAGCCTTATCGGGTTCTCCCTGTTTCATGTCCGCCAGATGAAGGCTTTTAATGTTGGAGCAAAAGGTAGCGTCTGAATAATTACTAGGGCGCCAAGCTGAGAACACAAATTATTGCACACAGCAACAGATGTGTGACACACACACACCAGCGGAGCTGCACAGGCCTGACACACATGCAAACAAGAAGACCATCCACAAACATAAACATGTAATCATGCGCAGATACACCAGGCCATCTTTGTCTTAGTCTCTCGTGTGTGCGTACACACAGACATTCAAACACACCGAAAATACAGGCTGAAGGCCTGAATTCTTAAGCCTTTTAATTCTTTTGAGTCTAAACTATCAGGCTCAGATAAAGGTCAAGTGAGGGGACATATTTTCTTCATTCTCTGTTTCATTACATGCTGGGCACTGATTGATACTGTCTTTTGACACTTAAAACTCTTGACAAGCACCTCTCTGGTTAGCCAGCCCACTCTGAAACAGCTCATTAAAATCACTGGTCATTAATTCTGATATTCTTGATTTAATTGTGTGGGGGGATATGTCACTGTGCTGGGGTTTTTATTGAATGTTTTTTCACTTCTTCAAAAGAAGACGTATTACACTTCTGAGGGAACTACAGTAATGCTATCCTTAAAATAGGTTTAAAAAAACCCAAAAAACCCAGAATTTACAGTACCAGGAACAAATTTATGCAGTTACAATTAACATGACTTACAGTTGTGGTAAAAAAAAAGAAAAAAGAAAAAAAAAGAAACTACATCCTCTTTCAATTACAGTATAAGGCTTTACATATCAGTACATAAAAATAATCTGGCCCTTAACAGGTCATAAAATTTGTTAAAATACATCCTCAGATGAACAACAGGAAATGACATATTACACTATATCATTATATAAAACAATAACTAAGCCTAATGCAGAATAAGTGTGTGAAAAATTAAACACACCCTTAATGCTTTGCTGGAAATAAAAGGGTAGGTAGCATCCAGGTGCTGCTAATCAAATGCACTTGACTGACTGATCATCAGCAAGTGGGACCACCACTTATAAAAGCTCTGGCAGTTTTCTGGTCTGCCGCATTCAGGTGTGTATTATTACAATGCAAAGGAGCAACAACATCACCAGTTGTCTTGTAGAAGCAATTGTTTGCTACGCACTAGTCTCGGAAGGGTTATAAGGTCAATTTGAATTCAATCATTTTACAGTGAGAAAGATTATTCACAAGTGGAAAACATTTAAGAGAATTGTCAGTCCTCCCAGGTTTGGACATCCCGGCAAATTAAGCCTAAAGCACAGGTCATACATCTCTCAGATAATCTGTGTTAAACACAAGAGATGCAGATGTCAAAATGGGTCCAATTTGACCTGAACAGTATGTTAAGGTGAAGTTTTATTATATCCTGACACCTGAAACAACTGAACTGACAGAAGATGCACTTTGTTTGTATATGATTGTACATCCTCCCAGTAAAACGATCACTGCCATGGCTCTTGAATGCATAACAATTATAACGCAATCAATAATGCTGAATATACTGTAATGCACTTTAAATCAAATTCAACATTCTGCATGTTACTGGATTTTTAAACACATGTTCAAAGTAAAGTTTTGATGGAATGTCATTTACCAGAAATGAAACACACCGAATTTAAACAGCTGAGGATTTCACATAGATTCATCTGTGTTTGTGCGCTTTTAAAACACATCTGAAAATGGGAAACAGATCTGATACCTGTATTTTCAGCTCAAGCAAAACTGCATATTGACTGTGATCTTGTGTTTCTCTACACTTGTGTTTTGTGTGTGTGTTCACTTTTGGGTAATACCTTTAATCAGCGTGACGGACAGAGAGTAGTAGTCCTGTCATTTACCTAAGAGGCTTCTCATTCATCCATGAGCTCTTTGTCTCCCTCTCACATAGGCACACTTTCATTCCATCTTTCTCATTCTCCGAGTGTCAATTAATCTTTTTGAGTCTCTCCATTCAGGTTGTTCTCCCCCTCTGTCTCAGTTTTATACGCATTCATGCTATTCTTTTCCCCAATCATTGTGTGGTTGCCAGTATAGTTAAGGTGATCGCTTGACAGGCAGAGCTTGAGGGTGACGCCTGTTTGCCTTGTGTTTTATGGCATCACTATTGCAAAGAGGACATTAAGCATCTGTTGCCGTCATTAGCCGGCCAGCAGACTCGGTCTGAAATGAGGGGCAGATGAATGACTTGAAGGAAATCCAAAAGTGGCTTTCCTCTTAAGAGTTTTTCATTGGGTTTTCTAATGGCGTTCGATCATTTAGATTTTTTTTTCTTTGTTTTGTTTTTTTATTACAGTTACAGACAGGACAGATGAAAAGGTTTCTTGGCCAAGAATTGTTTGTAACGATTCTTTTCAATTATGTTATTACACAGTTTTTTGACAGATGTCATCTGAATTGACTCAAGGAAGAACAGACTTGATTTTGGTGGCCAAGTGTCAAGGTCACAGTGACTTCATGTCTGTCCCTTTCTTATAAATGCATTATCTTAGTAACACATCCGATACAGATATTTCTCTAGAGTTGAGCATGAGCTGAAGGGGATGTGTTGGGCAAAGGCCAATGTGATCTGAAAAAAGATTATTTAGGCCATTAGTTATACAAATTTATATGCAAAATATTTAAAATTTTACACAAATTTTCTGATACGATAAAAATGACGACATACACACAGAGTGGAGCAGGGACATGTGGACCAGAGGAGGGGAGAGACATGTGCAATGAACTTTTCTTGAACTCACGACCACCTGATACTGTGCATTCACTTCTCTGCGCTGATCCATCAGAACAGCACCTCTCTCTGTTCTGGATATTCTGTTCTACAAAGCACACCACTTTGTCTCCATTTATGTAGCAAGAAAACTTGTGAGTAAGTGGGGCTGGCAGTTGCAGAGGAAGAAGGGGACAGGCTGCAGGCAAGCGGTAAAGGGGTGAACTGGGGACATGTTTGCATATTCATAGATCCCTGCATACTAAATGAAGCATAGATGTAGAGTTAAGCCATTTTAAGGCATGTAGGGTTTATTTTCATAGCATAATCTGTAAATATGCAGTTTTGATGAACAGAGGTTCAGGAGAAGAACTTTCAAATTCCCAGTGTACACTGAGCTGGTGATAAATGATGTTAATGTATTTACACAACCAGATTTCTCCTGCTGGTGCACGGGTCAAAAAAGCATCCTCTCAGACACAAGATTGCATCGCTAACCTGGAAGTCACTGCTGCCTTGTTTATTTTGAGAGAGAGAAAACAGAAAAAAATTCCGTAGTAGCCTTAGAAGGAAATACATTTTTTTGCATTTTGTGATGTTGCAGCTGGATAAAATTTTGGTTTTGAGACATGACAGTTCATAATAAATTTTGCAAGGTCACTGAGATTGAAGGTACATTTGTTGCAATGTTAGTCGCTAAATGTGTTTCCTGTTGCAGCCATCCAGGCGCATGTTCTTGTGTTTCTGTCTCCGTACGTGTGCGCCTAATGTGATGCCCGAAGTGAAGCCCCCGCTGGGACATCATGGTCAGAGAGACTTATTCAACAGCACAAATAAAAATCAATAAACAATCTGAAGTTTTCACCCTAAACACTTTTTCTTTTTTAAGCCCTGTTTTTTCAATGAATATACAACATGGCCAGGACCTCAGCAGCATAGACAGGTCCTGTCCCTGGGAGAGATTAGGTAGTGTGCCTAACACAAGAAGAAAATAGAGGGAGAAAGAAGAGAGCAGAAAGGAAGAGAGACGAGGAAAAGGAGGTTCTATGTAAGTAGATCAATGACACCGGGTCAACTCCAATGAAGACAAAAAATCTATGAATCATTTTTTTTAAGGGGTAAAATAAAGACCGGGCATTTTATCAATGCCAAGTTATTTAATATCTTGAATATAGTGGTTATTGTACTAACCAATCATCAGAAAAATCAGGAAATAAAACTTTACGCCTAATTAATATTAGATGCTCTCTGAATTGGATGAATATGATTAATATCACTAAAAACATTTTTAATTTCACCTTGTGCTGCTTACTGTACTGTAATTCATATTATTTCAAGTTTCCTTCTTTCAATTTCTCATATGTATTTATCTTATTTGAGGAAAACAGAATTGTTATTAAGAAAAAGGCATGCAATGCAAAGATATTGTCTCAATCTGTGTGCTTGTCTCTCTCTCTCACACACACACACACACACACACACACACACACACACACACACACACACACACACACACACACACACAAAACTGCAACCTCAAGCATGCAATGTGTGTGTGTGTTTGGGTATGTGTGCGTGTGTTTGGGAAGGGCCACTTTGCCAAGAGCACTAATTAGAGGTCAGTTCAGTTTGGGTAGATTTTGTTCTCACCCCCTGATTCCACTGTCAGGTCACCACTAGGCTCCTGCCCTCTGTTTTGTGTGTGTGTGTGTGTGTGTGTGTGTGTGTGTGTGTGTGTGTGTGCGTGTGTGTGTGTGTGTGTGTGTGCGTGTGTGTACGTGTGTGTGCATGTGTGTGCGTGTGTGTGTGTACTGCCTTGTGTCCTGCAATTACATCAGTGTGAATGGATGAATAGAGGAGGTGCGACCAAGGACAAAGTGGGTGGCGCTGGACACGCCATCGCTTTGCTCTCTGTCCTTTTTTTCTTTTTTTTAGCATTATCCCTCTCCTCTGTCTTTGTCTCTCTGCTTCTGTTATTACGTGTTTACATTTCTGGCTTTCATATCTGTATTTTCCTGTCTTTATTTTGTCTGTTTATTCTGTCACAGTTCCCCCTTTTTGTTCTTGCTCTCTTTCTTCAGAAGGCTAGGTGGTCACACTGCTTCGGTCATTATTTTCATTCTCACTGGGGCAACAAATGGACAGAGTCTTTTTCTAGCAGCCACCAGCCAATCAAAGAAAGGCCTGTAGCGTACGAACGCCACCAGCAGACACACGCAACAGGATTTGCCTGGAACTGTGTGGGATGTTTTATAGTCTCTAGTTTCATACAGGGATGGATAATTACCTAAAAATATCTGTAAATGCTTGAGTGCATGTTAGTGAACAATTTCTATAAAACTAGGAGGGGGGTAGGGATACAATATGTGAACTCCTGCTTATGTCACTAACTATGTCTATATAAATTATACAACTACATTTGCCAGCAAGGTATTTTTATTCAGCATGAAAGCTTAAACTTAGAATAATATTTTTTTTCCTTCTTTAATATTGTAATGAAGTGTGTATGCAAATTGCTACTGAGAAAATGTGTAAAGGCCAGAGTGTGAAGTGGCGTGTGGTTGTTCGCATTCTACACTTTAGCTTTGCTCATCAGAGCACACCAATATACTAATTGGTGGCTGCGAGGAAGATGCTTCAGAATGAGGCACAGTGCAGGTACCACTTGAAAACACAATACAACATTTATGGATGCACTAATTAATTGGTGAAGCTTTTAAAAAATACCCACCCAAATTTAAAAGCTAACATTCAAGCTCCTAATTGTCCCCACTCAGGTTTTTATTTACCAAATGTGAACTGCTTTCTGAAATGAAAAGAGCCAAAAAAATTTTTAAATAGTTCAGAAGGTGTTGTTCTGTACCAGAACCAGATATGGCCGAGTATGCTTGGACATATTAAAGCAAACAAATATTAAACAGCATATCCCAGCACACAGACACGCTTTAGTCCCTTTAGCTTCCTCCCTCATTACAGTCATGAAAGTGTGAAGACATATGGTCTCCCCAGATGGTCCCTCAGTCTAGGTTTTCAAGGTGAAAGACAGATTTAAGACTTATGTCGCAGGGCTAGTTCAGTATTCTTTCTTGATCATAATTTCTGGTAAGTATCCATTTTGTGAAAATTAATAAGAAAGCTTTATTTCTTAGGGAGCAGGAAAACAGCGTGGGAACCAATTCAGAACAGCACGTATTTATACTACATCTGCATACATTTGAAGTTCTAAAGCTGGATTTAATACTTTATTGTACTAATGTAGTGGTTTACACATTAACTCAACATATGAAAGATCCCCAGTTCAAGACCAGAAGGCGATGCACATCCCTTGGGAGATCCATCGGGAATGGCATCCGGTGTAAAAATCTGTCAAATATGTGGAGCTGTGGGAGCAGCCAAAAGAAGCTTCTTCTAATGTTTTCTCTGTTTGCAGTTTTATGTCACATGACTGGCACATGTCAGCCCACACTGGACACTCCATCGAGCTGCAGAACAGGCCAGCCATTGTTCTGTCTGTATTAGGCCTTGAATATTTGCATCATTTCGCCAAACAAGAAAAAAAAAGATATGTGACTAAGTATTGGGCACTTGCAACCTCTCAACAGTGACTGCAAGCAGTATTTCAACCACTAAAGATAGCAAAGAAGTATCAAAGGACGCTAAAGGAAGGACAGTTTCCCATATTTCTAATGTGAAAGGTTTGATTGTTCTGCCCTTTTTTTAGACTTAAGGCAAGAATGTCTCATTTATGGCAAAGATAAGTGCTGTTCAGCAAATACTGGATACCCAAAGTTGATCCATTGGGATACCTTTAATTCTATTATGGCAATAGTTCACCAAGTCAGAGAATCTGTTCTCCTCAAAGTTCCTAATGACCCGTTGGTGGCTTTAAAATGTGGTGTGTTGTTTTACTGCTGGCTGTTGCTTGTAAGACTGTTTTTCTATTACAACTGGGAACATGTTCTTCCTCCAAATACCTTTGGAGTACCTCAAGGTTTGGTGTTAGGGCATTTATTATTTGCTTTGTGTATATTTTACAAAAAAAATTATGTATTATTTCACTTTTATGCTGATAATACACAAGTATGTCTGCCCTTGATTCCTGAGGGACTGGCTGAAGTCAACTGCTTAACTGTTTTTAAATGGTGGTCAAATTGTAACCACATGTGAGAGAGCAATAATTCTTTTTTCATATAAAACCAGAGAATTTACACTTACATATCATTCATTCAATGCTGTTTCCTTCCTCTAACGGATTTACAGAAATTGCATAAACTGATCAAACAACAAAACGTACTCCATGCGCTCTATCATTTTCATTAGCATGTACAGCTATGGCATTTCTGTACCTAGCAAAATATGTAAATACAAAAGGCGATTTTCAATTTATTTGTTGGGTAGTGCACTTTTTAGCAACTCTCTGTAGTTGCTAAGGATTTATTTCATAAATATTATTAAAATTAAGGTTATGGAGATTCTATTGATGATTCTATTGATGTACAGTAAGTTGAAATATTCCACAAAATTGTAAAATTTCCAAAGAGTGGGAATGTGTGGTACAGCCGAAACATCCCAACAAGGATGGATTGCCTTGACATTTTGTGTTGACATTCATGGCCCCCAAGAGATTAATCCTGTTGACTACATGATCCCACTGGTTGTCATTTGACAACACAATTTGGTTCACATGGGAACAGTCAAATTGTGATTTTGAGTGAAGCTTTTTTGGGGAATGCTATAAAATTTGAAAAGGTTAACCTTAACCTTTCATAAAATCCTTCATCACACAAAAAAATTCAATTTGCCTTTAATCTGTGCATTTACTGTACCTATAACAATGCTGCCAAGTTTATATCATTCTGAAGTTATCTGCAGAGATGAGTTTCAAGTTGGATGACATTTCAAGCAATTTCTAACAAGCCTCTGGCCTGGGCATAACTGGTTTTGTTCCACAGTGAAGCTCTTCAACGTAACAAAAACATAAAAGGTTCTTCAGATTTGGAGCACTTTAAACATTGAGGCTCAAATCTTACTGAATCATCCCCAGAATAAAAGAGAAGTAAATTACAGGTTCCTGTTGAATTTATGAGTCATTTCATGACAGTAGTGAAGCAGTATAAGGAAGAGAATAGAAGAGAGGTGCATTTTGTTTTTGACATCTGAACATTGAAGTTTCTGGTAGACAGATGTCTTCATCCTTTTAGCTTGTGATGATTTCAGTAGGTATGATGGAGCCATCGCTGCATAGATGGGTTAAAGTCTAGCATTTCTCATTTGGGTCGTGTTCTCAAAATGTCCAAAAGCCTGGCTGTAAAGGTTTCACTGTCTGGTATGTGCCCTTTTGTGTTTCATCCCACCTAGACAACACACAACGTGAGTCATCTTCAGTCTTTCATAACACAGCATGTCCTTTAAGAAAAAGTCAAATCAGACTCAGTCTCACCAGCACTGGCCAAACCTTAATGGTTTTAAATGGTCATTAGTGTGCACTGCAGTATTAGGAAAAATTATTTTTTCTGGCTGGAGCCCTATGATTTTTAATTTCTGTGCAGTGCCTGATTCAATCTTATATGCTAAAAAAAAATCTGACAGTTGCATAAGAAAAATCTGGGACACGAGAAAATTTTGCCAGGTGAATTTAATTTTTTTTTTGGCTCATCTGGGGGTACAAGGGGTGTAAAGATATTACTTTATACCCCCTTTTTAACAAGTTAACCAGAGGTGGCAAAAGTACTGACATTCTTTACTTAAGTAGACATACAAATACTCTGGTAAAAGTTGAAGTACTTTACTTTTTCTCAAGTAAAAGTGTAAAATTACAGGCTATGAAATATATTCAAAGTAAGAAAGTAAAAGTAGCTTTTTGGAGGACGCGTCTTTGTATTTTTGCGCAATGCTGTTTGAATCTTGTGCTAAATTAATATAATATTAAAATAATATTACATAGGAATGCAGATTTTATTCCAATATAAATTTGAATTCTAATGAATGTACTCAGCTTGAATCTGTTATAGGACACTAGCAGTGAAAGAGAATTTAAAAAGGGCTCTATTTTCTGTCGCTTACATTGTAGAGGGTGACTCTGCCTCCACACCTAAACACTAAAATGAGTACAATCAGGGGGTAAAGTGGGATTCAGCAGGTGGGGGAACTCTGAGCTACGTTGTAGTGGCTCCGTGTGAGAAAAAGAATCACAATAATTTCTATTGTGAGCTCCAGTTGATTTTCTTTGTGTGCAGGCTGGAATCATCTGAGCTTTACTCCTGCAGGTCTGAGGTTTACTGCTCTTGGTGGATGAACTGAATTCACCAAGATGCAAGCAGATGTTTCATGAGCTAACATAAAGTTGATTTCCATCACTGAGCAGTCCAAACCTTTCAATCTAACCTCTCTTCTTCCTCTCCTCTCCTCTTTCTTACATCCTTCTCCATCGCTGAGTGAACTTCTCTCTCATTGTGGGAAATTAGCTAGCAGACACACTGTGTGATAAACTGCACACTGGTTCACTTTAAGCTCTAAGTACAGCACTATAAATATGGTATAAATTAAATGGATTTGCCAAATTTGATCTCTTTGTATGCGCTAATCCCTGGTGATGGATACGCCAATACAATTGGCTTTTGTGTGTTATTGTTTACACCATTTAGGCTCAGATTGGTTTTGCCTGTTTAGAAAATGTAAGCAGTAAAAAGTGCAGATATTTGTGTAAAAATGTAGAAAGTAAAGGTAAAAATTAGTCCGAAAAATAAGTACTCAAGTAAAGTACAGTATTCAGCCGACTGCACAGCAGCTAATCAGAAATGACCAGGACATATATTCTATTGAGAAAAGGCTGCTTTTGTCAAATGGGTCTGGTAGCTTTGACAAGAGCAAGATAACTTTCTCAGTTTCCCAGCACAAATGGCTTTCTGGCAAGCATAGTGGTAAAGATATTTAAAAGACATTCTAAATATAGCGTGATAACACTATGCATTTGTATAAATCATTTTTACAGCTGAGCTTAACCTAACTTCAAGGCTCATTATCCTCTCTCTTTCTCAGAACAGGCACCTATTATAGGTGGGCCTAATATACTGAAAGAACCAACCAGAATTGGCAACGTGGTCACGGAAATGTTATAATTTTGTTGTGACAGTGCCACCTGGGGGAATCTTGCTATAGTTGTAAAAGAAAGGATGGAAGGATGGATGGATATTATCTGTAGGTCTAAATGCTACCCTGAAAACAAATAATACAAAGATTAAAAGGGAATTAGGATGGGACTTACCAGTACCACATAGACCGTGAAAGGAGGGGGATAAGGGGACACACACACGCACGCACACACACACACACACACACACAATGCACACCAAATTTACCATCCAAGGTGTTGTACAATAAAAGGGATTGTGAATGAGAACTACCACCAAAGCGGCCAC
>VUQK01030534.1:9001-22129 GCA_015106715.1 Bujurquina vittata
AGGTAAAAAACACCACCCCCCCCCCCCCCCCCCAAAAAAAAAAAAAAAAAAAGATCAGTAGAGGGGAAATCCTCTTGCTGCCAAAAGAAGTCTGATCTATAACTAATTGCTCTCCTAATAAAATTATGGTCTCGGTCACTTGTTTCATATCTTATTGAACAGAACATCATGTTCATTTTTAAAAATTATGAATGAAAAATGGAAAATAAAACAAAGTAGCTACTTTGTGGTTGTAAAACTGAAAGTTTTTATGGAGCGCAGTCCTGTGAAAAACTAAGAAATCCTTATTGTTTGCATGGGAATTATGGGGGTACAGTTACCAGCAGCCAGGCGCTGCTAATCAAATGCATTTGATTAACTGATTATCAGCAAGTGTATCCAGTGTATCCATGTATGCTAGTCTGCAGCATTCAGGTGCATGTTAACACAATACCACAATGTTCCCAGGAGTGAACATCACAAGGTCAGTCCATCTATTCAGGGAAACAGCAGAAAACGTGTCTCAGTTAGCATTTTAAATGTTAAAGTTCATGCCAGTAGAACGAGAAAAAGACTGAATGAGAAGGTCTTATTTGGGAGGGTTACAAGGAGAAAGCTTCCAAGTTGCATCTGAACAAACTACAAGCATTGTGGAAGAATGCCGTTTGGACTTACAAGGCCAAAGTGGAGAAGTTTGGTCATGTGCAGCATCACGTTTAGCAAAAAACCCCGAAACAAACAGCATTATGAGCACAAAAACCTCATATCAACTGTCACGCAGGATCGTGGAGGGGTGATGGTTTGGGCTTGTTTTGCAGCCACAGGATCTGGGCATCTTGAGGTCGCTGAATTGACCATGAACTCCTCCGTATAACAAAGTATTCTAGAGTCAAGTTTTGGGCTATCTGTACGACAGCTAAAGCTTGGCTGAAACCGGATCAAGCAACAGAACAGTGATCCCATGCACAGCAGTACATCTACAACAGAATGAAAAAGAAAAGAATCGACGTGCTGCAATGGTCAAAGTCCAGATCGCAACCTGACTGAAAGGACCTTAAGAGAGCTGTGCATAAATGAATGTCTGTAAACTGAACTGAAGCAACACTATAAAGAAGAAAGTCATACAGAACATGATTACTTCAAGCTATTGAAGGTGCTAAAGGTTATTCTACAAGCTACTGAATCAGACTTTTCACAGTCCTGTGTACTCTCTCATGACTGTATAAACGTTATATTCAGCTTCAAAAATCTATGTTGGCCCCAGCCAAAATGCTCAGCTTGAGGCTGCAAAAGCAGGGCTTGCACAACAGTGGGTGACGACATTGTGTCTACATCATACAGTCCCCTGGCTTCAGCAAGAGGTTAGCGTTAATGGAAAAGTGTAGCAATGGGACTGGATGCCGTGACATTTGGTACATGCATTACATCAGAGGGAGATGTGGCATCACCAACAGAGCAAAATTTGAAATTGATTGCTTTTAGAAATATTAAAAATATTTGAAAAAAGAATAGCGTCAATACCATTTGGAGCTGTGGTTTGAAAGCTGCCTAGAGCAACAGTAGGGGTAAACATTTATATGCAGTACGTGTCCTGGTACATATAAAATCAAGTCTGCATAAATCAGTTTGTTAATTTTCTTTTTCTTTGAATTTCTTTCTCAACTCAATTTTATTTATATGGCAACAAATCACTACAACAGTCACCTCAAGGCACTTTTTATCATAAGGTAAAGACCCTACAGTAACACAGAGAAAACCCCCAAAATCACATTTCCTATGAGATTTTGGCGAGAGCGGGAAGGAAAAACTCCCTTTTAACAGGAACCAGCAGAACCAGACTCGCTGCGACGGCTTGGGGGTGAGGGGAGGGAGACAGAACAAAAGACACACTGTGGAAGAGAGCCAGAGATGAATAATAGCTTGCATAGTTACAGCATCATCAAGGTAGGGTTCATGATTGACAGTAAGTGGTGTTACTATAAAGTGGAAGTGTTTAGAAAGCACAGAAACTTATCTACGAAAGTGGCAGACCACATACAGTTACAAAGCGGGGTGGCCGAGTGCTGAGGAGCCAGCGCTCTGCTGACTCAATAGCTGCAGAGCTCCAAAACTCCTCCGGCATTAGCCTTAGCGCAAAACCTGCACACCAGGAGCTTCGTGGCATGGGTTTCCACGGCCGAGCAGTTCCCCAGGTGGCCGAGTATAGTGTGAACATATGACTGAGACTTTATTTCATGCAACCAAACATCCAAAGTGAAGAAGAAATGTAAATTAAAGCCTGATGCCCTGCTATAAAGTGAATGGCTTTTTCCATCAACCATCCTTCCACATGTCCACACTCTGTCCACTACACTAGCTTTCTCCAAACCCATTTCCCTCATAGCATTCGCCACAGGGCCATATTTGATTGATGGACCCAGGGACACTTCATGCTGCTGTGTACCTAATCACGAAGTATAGACTCGCTGTAACGCTCCATTAATGCCCCGCAGCAGCACGGTGTAGTGGTTAAGGAAATGGACCAGGGAAGAGAAGGTCAGTGGTTCATATTCCCTGAGGGTTCACTGCTGCCTTCACTCTGCTCCGTGTCCAGTTGGAAAAATGAATTGTGACAGTTTGTGGGGTAATTCATGAGCACAAATACGGAATATGCTCTTGAGCGCACAAATGTTATTATAAACGTTAAGGCAAATGTGACCTCCTTGCTTGCCATAGAGGAAAAGGCAAATCTGCTGACACAATCTGTTAATGATCTCGTCAGTCGTCACAGTCGTGTCTATTTACTTTCAGGATGAGAAACGGTAGGAGCTTAAGAGAGTTGCTGACATGTTGGCTGAGACTGAATAATTATGTTCTCTGTACAGATATGCCGCAACCATGAAGAGAAATACTAGCAGGCGGTAGGATTCTAGCTTCCTGTCAGAAGGATGAGCTCCAGAGATAGGCATATAACCACACAAGTCACTTTAAGGGCAGCAAATTGGATTGCTTGTTGGTCCAGTGACTGATGAGTTAATTAAAGTGGAAGGGTATGGAGAAAGAAGTCAGACACTACTCCATTTATTTATCCTCTATTGACTATCTCCGTGCACTTCACTAGCTAGAGTAATCGCTGCCTTTCTGCCCATGAAAACAGCTAAAGAGGAGGAAATGGATGCAGTCAAAATTCCACATCAGGTGCAAAAGATCAAAAGGTAAGCTAATTTTGTCAGAATCCGTAACATTTTGAGGAATCATGATTAGCTGATAATAAATTAAATATATGTCTCGTTAATAAAGAATATCTCACGGCAGACTTGCTGAAAGAAATAAACAAAAGCACGACGCGAGCTCTCGAGAAATAAAATTGATCATTAGCAAGGTTTTTTTCCTCTCGGTGATTTCAAAATTGTCAGAATGAATCATGGCTTTCTTTTACAAATTCTCCCAACTCTGCAGGAAACTGTTATGCAACCACAACAGTGCAGTGTCCACAGCCTCGTGTTTGCTGAAATTAAAACTTCAAACCTTTGGGACCAAATTAAACACAATTAATCAACGAAGTCTGGATCAGTCTTAGAGCTATTCACCCCAAAAGCTTGATAATGGAGGTCATTAATAGTAGTAATTAGCAAATTTTCAGCACAAGGGACTAGAACAAATAAAGCAAACGAGTGTATTTGTCAGGGATTTAGCGCGAGAGCCTTAATGGAGCGCTCTGGCTTCATGTTCTGAGAAGAGAGGTAATTCAAGCTCAGGTTTGTGACAGGTGCTGGAGGGAAAAGTGGGGGGAGGTTTGGAACACCACGAGATGCGGTGAGGCCACACGGCGAGCGTGCTCAGATGGATTAGGACTTAGTTTAGGAGTGGGATGTGTGTAGCGGGTGTTGCACTGGGGGCCCAGGTGGTGCCTGAGGAGAGTGTGGCACGTCTGCTAGCTGAGGCTTACGCGCTGTCAGGGAAGAGGAACAGGGCGAACCCAGAGCAGAGAACAATTAGATCCTGTTCAAACCCAAGGTGGATTTGCATGAGCAGCATCACAGACAGTGCTCCAGACAGAGAATCACAGGAAAAAGCAGTAATACTTCAATTTAATGCAATTATACAGTTTCATAATTTTGCACTTTTAATAGCAGCATTTGATTGAACGATTCAGTCTGTACTTCAAAGAGAACTGTAGGTTAAGGCAGAAATATGAATGCATCCCCCCTCCTCCTGTTACTCCCTCCCTTATCACACTCATACACAGAAATGCATTTACATGGTTGATAACCAAATTATACCATTGACCTGAACTCAAGTTTAAACGCCTTATTTGAAGCAAGGCTGAGGACAAATCGACAAGACAAGTCTTTCCTGTGATACGATGTTCCTCTTTCACCTCGAGCTGAATATTGACCGAGCATAAAAGCGATCTCATTGTTGCAGAGTGCAAAGAGACTCTGCCTCTATAAAAGTAGAAGGGATTAAATTTGCTGGACTGTGAGCATCTCTCTGAATTTAAAAAGAGGCCTTTGGGAATGATCACCTCTTTGCATTGTATTTTTTTTTTTTAAATACAGAACTACATGGTAAAGGCTGACTTGACTGCATTCCAGTGCTCCAAGCAGTCCCATCTGTGAGTCCTTTCCAACCAGAGATCACTGTTGATGATTATATGGATACGGGAACATTATGCACCTACACCTGCAGGCAAATTGCAGCTGTAGGTGAAAAGAAGTAAATACCTTCGATAGAGCGAAATAGAAAAAAAAAAAAAGTCAAATTTAAATTCTCTTTACTTTTCATTTTGTGAATTTAAAAAGTGTAGCATGTGCAAAAGTCGGGGGAGCCTTTCTCTTGTTAAATCTCCGAGCCTTCTGGCTCATGACCTTAATTAGGTCCGAGCTGACTTGTTTGGAGTTAAAAGATTAGATTATCTGTCAGCTGCTGACAATGAGATTCATACATTTTCTAACTGTTTAGGCTCCCGGGAGTAAACACTGTAGAATCTAAGAATGAAGATAATTGATGCCTAGAAAGCGGTGAAAGGTGTCTGCAAGATTTGAGAACGGTGCCAGCTCGTTTCCGCTCTGCGAAATGTCCTTAAACAACAATGTGAAAGTCGGGCGCAAATGTTATAGAAGACTGGCTTCACCACATTCTCAAATTCAACATCAAACCACCGCAAAGCAAACTCAGCGTAAAATCATATGCCGCGGACATGATGAGTTACAAATCTTTAGCTACAATCACCGATAGCATTTTTGGAGGAAAGAATGACTGGAGTTTGATCAAAATAACACTTTGCCAGCAGTCGAGTGTGGCTGTGGAAATATTCAGATTTGGCGTTTGTATGACAGCCAGTGGCACAGGAAACATTGCGTGAATAGAGCACAGATTGAATTTCTCCGACTAAAAGCAAATTATGAATGCCATGTTATGCAGTGAGTTGAGAAAGTCAGCGTGAAAAGAGGCTGGCTTCAACAATGGGACAAAGATCCAACGTAGACCTCAAAACCCTCCTTGAAGTAATTTAAGAAATTGAAGCTTTGAGAATGGCAGCTGAAGATCTCTGGGTAGATATTTAACATGCTGTGCTTACACAATATCTCAGAGCTTGAAATGGCTGGCAGAGAAAAGTGGGCGGAAAAGGTAACCAAAAAAAAAAAAAAGAAAAATGGAAAATGCAAAGAGTCATTGCAAGCTACTACACCTGGAAAAGGCTGACACGGATTCTGAGAGAGAAGCCAAATTTTACAAATGCAAATGACTTCTGCCCATTTTTTTTTGTTGTTCATTTTTTGTCCTTTAAATAAAAGAAGCAATAGCGCACTTTGTTGCAGCGGCTCTAATTATCATATAATATGTGCACACAAAGGGAACAAGAAAATATCTTGAAGCATCCCTTTTGACAGGACCAAGAGCAAAAATCCGGGAAAACAAACTGGAAAAACATTTACTGGATAAATATGAAAGCTGAAAGTGCCAAATAACATCAACAAAGGCGATGTGCATCAAAAGGAAAGCTGGTCATATATAATGTTGCAATCCACAACGAGAAAGAACAAAAACCAAAAGGATGCCACTGTTCCACGCTGCTGCCAAATTCAAGATTGAATTTAGCTGATTACAAGAAGCTACTGGTGAACCATTTCTCTTGGTCATGCTTGACTTGATTAGTCCTTTTTATGTGGGTTCAGCAGCCTCTGAGATGGTTTTTTTTTTTACAGAAGCCTGAAATGAAGCTTTTTCAGTCTGCACTCAGAAAATTGTGATTTTTTTTTTTTTAAATGGAAATATTTGATACACATTAAAACATTCTCTTCTATTAAATCAGCACCTGGTTGGTGTGACAAACAGGTGCTGATTTGCAGTTGTCTGCCTATCAAACATCTGCCAGTGAGAGGAAACAAGGACTTTATCTGTATTTCTGCACATTACATGTTTGAGGGCAGGATCGCTGTGCTTCTGCATCTAGTTCAGAGGAAATTCAATCAGTTTTATTAACTCGATTTCAGGAGCTTTCGAGGTTGACAGAGAAGGATATTATTCCAGTCTAGACGGGCCTACGCATTTCATTTGACAACGTGCTGTAATGAAGTTAAAAATGACAGAGTGTAACTATGCAATTTCCAGTTCGACATGTTGGAGAACTCAGTCGCTCTGCAGACATGTGAGACACATTTGTCCGCATGCACACAAAAACAAGAAAACAACGGAAAACATGAAAGTCCCAAATTTTATTATCCGATATATTGATTTCTATCAGTTCGGAGCCACTTGTATTTAATCCTGCAGCAAATAACTTTCATTATAGGTTCATTTCATTACTCAATTATTGAAATATAATGCATTGCCTTCCCCACTGTGTTGAGTTTGTAGTGATATAAATATTAGTGATGACAGCAACTATTTTGTTGTAATTTTCAATCTAGTTTAGAGTTTTTACCTGATAAAAAACAGCCTCATTAATCTTTAACTAATGAATATGCTTTTTAGTACTCTGAATAGAGGTGACTTTTTAAAATCCCCACATCACGTTAACAACAATAACAAAACAGAGCTACTTACCCATGGTGCAGTTGGTAGTGAAGTGGGGCTCAATGGTGGCTGTATCATCCTGTGGGATCCGCTGATCGTAGCTGGCAGAGATCCGAAAAGGCGATCCTCCATTTGCCCCCAGAGCGAGGTGGACCACTGCCCAGCTGCCAAGGAGAGAAAGCAGGAGCAGGATCAGTGCGAAGAGCAGACACCACGGCTGACAGACAAACCTACAGTGGCCGCGGGGAAGAGGGGTGAGGGTAGTTTGGGCCTGCTCAGCCTGAATCACAGAGGTGGAACCGTCCAGGGCTGCACTAGAGGCTGACATGGTGGCTCCCTCATTCCCTTCCATTTTGGGAGGGTCCCTTTCTTCCTTTGTATGGTGATGCATGGCCCACCCTATGAGGCCACCCAGACTGTGCAGGTGTAAAAGAGGTTTCAGAGGTGGCCAGGTGTCAGGTGGTGCCGCTGCTGAAAGATTACAGGTGGTGTGGAGCCAGTGACACGCTTACAGGTTTAAGCCACAAATACAGAAAGTGTGTGGTCAAGAATCACCAACACACTTCTTGTGTGTGTGAGCGAGCTGAAAGTCCTGCAGTGAATGCCGTTCTCCCTCAAGCACCCTGGCTTTGTGCAGTTCGTCTGTCCCTAATTTTATTAAGCAAATTGTGCTGATTTCTCTTTGGCTCAGAGCTCATCAACAATCTCTCTCTCTCTCCCCTCCTCCTGTCTCTGCCCAACCCTGCATACAAGTCATGACACCATGTATAGTTAACGTCCTGTAAACAGGCACTTCCCCGATGAGAAGGTAAATTCATGTATGCCACACCTGCACACAGACACACCGGCTGCTGCAGTACAATAGTGCTATACACTATAGTATTATTGCAATAGCAACAAGTGACAAACCACTTAATAACATGCATGTGCATGAATACAAAGAGCCTTACAGGAACACTGTGCATCATGACTCACTGCAACAGAAGCGTGCTTTATCACTTTAACTTTTCCTGAACCTGCACTATGATTTCATGAACTCCATCCAGTTTTCTTAGACATGCCACATCGACAGCATACACATAAATTAGGACACACGTTGTTATTACACTACGTTACAATGCTCCTACTCTCACTCTGCTTTATTATGAGAGCGGCACAGTCGCTCATCCACTCACGGCCACAGACTATGAGCAGCTAAACATCGTTAGCATGTGGCTGTTAGCAAGTTCTTCACCACATAAACATTTATAACAATAAACCTGATCAGACAATTAAGCCGCCTTCACCCAGCCCAACATAGGCAGCCACAAGCCAGCAGCCTCGGTATGAGCAGTGAAAGGAACAAAGCAGTTTTTCCACTTGGAGACAAGTGAAAAAGAGAAAAGGGTCGATAGCCAAGGAGTGGTGACGTTACACACTGGAAAATGATGAAAGTACCTGACAGTTGTCTTGCTACGTAAATGTGCTGCGCTTTTTAATTGGTAAGGTCAAATTTTTAGTGGAATGTCAAAGTGAAAATAAGAGAATAAGTAAGTAAAAATTGCACAGCGGAGTTTTGGCCCTGGTCAGAATGATAGTGAACAAGTGTGTCCAGTCCGAGTGGCCTCGCTTGAACGTTGTAGACGTTATGGCCAATGTAAAAGGTTTGGTGTGTGTTTAGTAATATGTTTAGTTAAAAATGGCCATTTTTAAAAGGTAACCCAAACACACAGCTCTCACAGCACAACAGCATCAGCATTAGCATGTTGTACACAACAACATGCTAATGTGTAATCAGTCATTTCACAGTGCAGTGATGTACAGTGCTGTGCATCTGCAGGGTTTTTTTTTTTGCCTGGAAATTTGGTGGTCCATAAAGTCCATCATTAAATGGGAATTTGGGCCTTGTGATTTCAACTTATTGGCATGAGTCTTGAGACATTTTCAGTGGCCACGCACATGCGTTTCTAACAATTTAGTTGTGCTTAAACTTTGACTGGTTGTGAAAACATTAAAATGAAATACTTCAGAAATTAATGCACGTCGCTGGGCTAAAAAGCTGATTTCCACCTTGACAGAAAACCTTGGAGTCACTGGGAATGTATGGGTAAGAAGCACTCTGTTTCTATTAACAGATTTATTTCCCCCACACCTAGATAACTTAGATCTATTTCCACCCAAGGATTAAGCGAGCCAAATTGGAACACTTTCACTACTTTATAAAGGTTTTAAGCCATAGACCATTAGCGATGTTATTCTAAGAGATCTCAGCAGGTCTCTAGCTTTCAATTATGACAAGTGCACTGGGTAAGAAGGAACTTTGTGTGTTTATTTTGGGGTTTATTTTGTGCTTTGTTTGGGTTAGAATTGTGCGAGTAAGAGTACAGCAAATATGAATGCACACACGAGCCCCCACTACACAAACAGGCTCTGAGCTTTTCTGATTTCCCCAATGTCTGCGCTTGAACTCGGCAGGCTTTGCATTGCTACTTTCACCAGCTTTCCTTCTTGTGTGCTTTCGTCTTCTTTTTATGTTGCACTTCCTCTCCTCTGTCCTCCCTCTTTTCAGAGCTTTTCACCGCTTTCCACTAAACCGTCTCTGCACCACCTCGCTCCCTCGCTTTTCACCCAGACGCTGCTCAAAGTGGAGGCAAGATGGGAAGTGATGTTACAGCACCATGGAACACCATTAGAGAGCAGCTCTGCGATGTGGGACTCGGTACCTGTCATTCCCCTTAATAAGAAGTAAATGAAACCCTAGACAAGGGCTGCCACTATCTCCTTGATAACCCTTGAAATGATTTGCCAGCTAAGTAACATACACATGATCTTGCTAAATTCACCACCAGCGCAGCTAAATTTAGATATGGCCCACCTACATGATGATAATCGGATTCTAAGTGTGCAGGGATATACAAAATGGATAAATACAAGAATATGCAATTTCAGAAGGATGGAATAGAGTCGAGCTATAGCTGTAGTGCTAAGGTTGCTAAGTGCACACTTGAAGCTACTGCAGAAACGTTCTTGTATTCTTCCCAAGGCCTGGGCCTCAGCACAATCCTGCCTCGCATGTCTACAGGCTTTTTTCCTGGGCTCTTGGCCTTGCTTTAATTCTGCACTCTCAAGAACCCTCAAAAGAAGTATGATGCAGCTACTGTGACGACAAAAGGTCTAATTGTACAAATTTTCAGGGATTTTCACCTTTCTCAGTTTAATAGATTAAGATAGATTGTCTTTAGACTGATGAGAAAGAGTTCTTGGATTCAACTTTAAGATGCATCTGGAAGTTGAAGGGGTCTGAAAACTTTTGGGAATACATTGTAAACCTTATTTATGTCTTGTCCAGTCACAGTCTAAAATTATGCACACGTCGTGGCATACTGAATTATTTTTATGTTTCGTCATGCACTGTCTGTGCTGGCACTCACAGGACTCATTAACAGAACGTTGGAGCCGAGAAGAGCTGCAAGAGCACATCACTCAAACATTTAAACCTAATTAATAGTATACCATGCAAGGCACAGTAGTCCTAAATAAAAATATAAAAAATGATAATGAATGATAAAGACCCCTCATGTGGGAATTAGATATACATGACTAATCTGAATGCGGATGCTAATAATTCTCATTATGGTCCTTTGTGCCATAAAGGCCTGCTGGTTATTCAAAATCACCTGACCTTTGTTCAGACTGCTGTTTTTTCAAAGACTCCCATGATGGGAATGTTCTCTTCACCACAGGAAAACAGAACAAAACAGCTCAGACTGACTAATCTTTGCTGCCAATTGACAATTCTCATTTCATAATGCTATTCATTTATGCTCCCCTAGTGCTGTGCTCTGGCTAACGTAGTTCTTTTAATTTTCATCTGCTCTGTGTGTGTGTGTGTTTGTGTGTGTGGTAGGAGGCTGCTTACGTCCTAACCACATTATGACTTATTTGTTATGGGTTCTGGTTTGCATTATCGGTGACTCTCATCTATCAGGACAAACAATACACAGAGATGTGTATTATTTTTTATATTCTTTCAGTGTGGTAATGGTTCCCTAATGCTGTGAGGTGGACACACTGCCAGAGTGAGGCTACGGCACAGAGACCAGCTTTATGTCTGCGCTATATCAGCTATTGTTGTCCATGTGGTAACATCAATGGCTGATAAATTCTCCATTTCCTCCAATGGCCACTTGAGGCTGGCACCAAAATTTACAGGTGTACCACTACCAATACAGGCTGCTGTAGCCCATAGCTGTCTGCTTGGGCCTCACTTCAGCTAACCTGTGAACCTTGTTTGTGCTGACGGTACCTTTTATAGCACACAGTCATGGCCATAAGTTTGAGCACTCAAAGTGCTCTATACAACATGTCTTTATTCACCCATTCATACAAACTTTTCTCTACACCTTCCGTAAATGCTTTCTATCTAATATGGTTTCTGCAGTGGTCTGAATCACATTTATCTAATAGACTCCAATTTGTTCATGTAAATGGGAAGTCCTCTTCACACACTAAGGTTAATTACGGAGTTCCACAGGGTTCTGTGCCAGGTCCAATTTTGTTTACACTATACATGCTTCCCTTATGCAGTATTATTAGAAAGTGTTGCATACATTTTCATTGCTATGCAGATGATACCCAGCTTTATTTATCCATGAAGCCAAATAACACACATGAATTATTTAAACTGCAGGAATGTCTTGAAGACAAAGGCCTGGGTGGCCTCTAATTTCCTGCTTCTAAATTCAGATAAAACTGTTCTTGTACTTGGCCCCACAAATCTTAGAAACATGGTGTCTAAACAGATACTTACTCTGGATGGCATTACCTTGGCCTCCAGTAACACTGTGAGAAATCATGGAGTCAATTTTGACCAGGATATGTCCTTCAATGCACATATTAAACTAATATGTAGGACTGCTTTTTCTTTTTTTTTGCATTTGTGCAATATTTGTTGTGATCTGGAACTATATAAATAGAGCTGAATTGAATTAATATCCACACACATTCACACTAGGCAACCTGGGGTTCAGTATCTTGCTAGGGACTGAACCACCAACTTTCTGATTAAATGACTTGATCTACGACCACAATCTCAAATGGTAGCAACCCATTCTTGCATAATCAGTGCTTGGTGTTGGTCAGACTTTATGGGTTTTTGTTTGTCAAGCCCCCACTTGAGGACTGACCACATGTTCTCAATAGGATGGAGATCTGGGAGTTTCCTAGCCATGGTCACAGATTTTTAATGTTTTGTTCCCAGAGCCACTTAGTTATCACTTTTGTCTTTGTGGCACGATGCTCCATTATACTGGATAAGGCATGGTTCTTTACCAAATGGTTCTTAGAAGGTTGGGAGAACTTGGTGTCAGAGGTTGTGTTGTTGCCAGTCTTTATTCATGGCCGTTTTCTTGTGAGTTGTGAGTAAGCCCACTCCCTTGGGTAATAAGCAACCCCACACATGAATGGCCTCAGGATGCTTTAACGTTGGCATGACATAGGACTGATGGTAGCACTCACACACTTTTCTTCTTCAGTCATTATTCAGGATGCCCCAAACAACCGGAAACGGGCTTCATCAGAGAAAACGACTTTACCCCAGTTTTCTCTGTATTTTTGTAGGGTCTTTACCTACAATACAAAGCACCTTGAGACGACTGTTGTGATTCGGTGCTATACAAATAAAATTGAATTGAATTGAATCCTGGGGCTGGCTGGACTTTCTTGGCCATCCTGCAACCTTCTTTATGACAACTGAATTTTGTGAGCTGATATATGGTTGGTTTAGGTGTAATCTTAGTAGCAGCAATACAAGTCCTTTTTATGCAAAGCAACGACGACTGCGTGTTTTTCCTTGCAGGTAACCATGGTGAAAAGAGGAACAACAATGATTTCAAGAGCCACTGTCGTTTTAAAGCCTCCAATCTGCTATTTGAACTCAATCAGCATGACAGAGTGATCTCTAGCCTCTTCCCCATCAAACCGCTCACCTGTGTTAACGAGAGTATCCCTGAAATTTGAGAAAATTGTCATCAGGTACTTTTTGTGGAAGGGCTGAAATGAAGTGGAAATGTTTTTTTTTTTTGTTTTTTTTTTTTTGAGCGGGGGGGGGGGGGGGTTTTTTTTTTGGGGAAAAAAGGGGTTTTGCAATTTTTTGAAATTTTTTTGTTA
>VUQK01030537.1:0-11201 GCA_015106715.1 Bujurquina vittata
AACGTACTGAATTGACCGGAGATGAACTAAAGCATCGATCCTGTTCCTCGAGTATCAGTGTTGGTATCAGTACGATTACTATTTGGATTAATCAACCCCCCCCACCCCCCAAATTTCCTAAAACGCAATTAAAAATTGCTGAAGAATGATCAGCTTAAAAGATAATTCTTTGCACCAGCACAAACTACTCTTCCTTCATAGGTGTGAATTTTTGCAGCTCACTGTGCTGCAGCATTGCCTCTATAATTTATCTTAACCTGATCAGTCTCAGTAGGACGACTGCAGCCTTTCATACAGTAACAGAAATAGAATTGCAGCTCTATATTAGTACTACGCATTTCATAATGCTGTAATTTTTGTATTTTCCTCATAAATTTGATTGTATCCCCTCGATAACGCTCCGCAGAAACATTTCAGAATTCAAAACAAGTTAAAATGTATCTGCAGTGAGTTCCCAAATTCGAAACTCACACAAAGAGTTTAAAAAAAAAAAAAAGGTAAATGGACACCAGTTACGCAACAACACACCACTTCACAGAGTCTCCCTCACCTTAGTCCACCCACACACACTTGAAGCTGTCACACAATGGCACAACGGTGTCACTGCCAGTATTTGTAAACCAGCAAGGTCTTAACTGTTAAAAATATAGACAACAGTTGTGTAGCCTTTAATGTTAAAAATTTGCTCTTTTGTGTGTTTTGTAACTGGTTATTGCTCTTTTCATTTCACCAGAAACTTATCACCTAAAAAGAAATGTAATCACTGCTAATGGAGGGACTGATGTCTACGTTTGGCTACGATGCACATGCACTGGACATTTCCTGCTGACTGTGTTTCTCTGTGGTTGTTCCTAATAAATAACTAATAAATAAATAAAAAATTCTTGTTAATGTTTGAAGACTGAGCTCTTACACAGTTTTTGTGACCCTGTTGATTTTTACATCATTATATGATTAGCAAAGCTGAGGCTGTTTGTGAAACCCTTTCTTTAACAAAATATTAGGACCACAATTAAATGTTATTTCATAAATATAAATGGATATAACTGGTGTTAAAGCACTTTGGTATTAAAACATCATGTCATATATATGCCACGCTAAAATTATGTCGCTGGCATTGAAGACGGTTGAGATAGTTAATTTGAACTTTTAGAGTTAAATCTCAGGATTGGGCCTCCTTTAAAGTGACACAACAAAAGTGTGGGGTGCCGTTCCGTGGTTTGTGTAAATGCTCATAGAGCTTTTTTACACTCTAAACTGGAATTCAGCACTTTGGTAAAATGTCTTTCATTATTTTCCACAACTGAAAAAGAGCTGCCTGAGCCATGTGAAAGATGCTAAAGCTTCTGATCATCATGTAGATAACCTGAAAGCTGAAACATTCTTTTAAAGCATTATTGGAAAGGTAAAATTTAAAAAAAAATAATGGCCAAATCACTTGTCTCAGACAAACATGAAGCAATGATAATTTTGTTTTTTATCTGAAGATAATTATTATTTGCTCAAACAAGCACAAGAGCAAAGGAGACAAATGGAAATGATCTCACGCCCTTTGGCAGATTTTTTTTTTCCTGATCAAAGAAAAGATAAGACTCAGTAAGACAGTAAGAAAAAAAAAGGGAACTATAATTATTTTCGTTTACAAAATGGTTAAACATTTCGAAACACGGGCCGGTGGGAAATTTCACCACTGCTTTTTTTTTTTAAAGAAAATGTCAAAACTTACTGTAAATACTGCGGTGAAGAAGTTCCAGTGTTCGACTTCAGAGCCCAGTTGAGTTTTTCAGCCCTTCAGTGCAGCTTCCCACAGTCTGAGCAGCGCATGAACAGGTCATCTTAAATTCAGCCAACTCCTGACAAAGAGAAAAACGTGCCGTCAAGGCCGCACAAAAGCAGTGAAGCACTCACAGGTGAGCCTGGTTGAGTTTTCCAGCTGAAGCAGGTTAACCTTCACTTTATGTACTGACACACAGTAAAGTGGTGGAGCACTAAAGCTTCCTCATTTCAACGACTTCCTTAACTCTTGTACTTCCTTTTTTTTTAATCTGCACACTGACCAACAAATCAGCAGGAAATGATGTGACAACGGCAAAAACACAAATAAAAGTGCTTTTCAAATTCACTCTTGGCTCTGGATTAAATGCTAAATTTTGACAAAAGAAAAAAACTAGCCGCTGAGGAAGACTAAGGGCAGGATAAATTAAAATAATAATAATAATAAAAAGGCAAACTTTAGAATATTTAGTGTTTGATATTTTCTTTCTGTGACAAACTGTTAGTGATTATTTGACAGAATTTAATTTCATTTAGTTCATGCCTTTTTGATTGTTTTTAATGTTGCTAAAATGTGTCTTATTTTTATGTTATTATATATATTATGTATTTCATTAAATCTCAAAAATTGTAATATGGTAATAAATGTTTTTAGAGATTTTTTCACATTTCTATTCAGCAGTCTTAATGGGGTGTCTTGCTACTATTATATAAATATTACTGCATAAGTGAGCGATGGGTATTACCTGCATGTTTTACTGTTACCTGTGTGCTTAATGAAAGGTGTTAGGTTTAAAAAAAATCTCATAAATGAAATACTTTGGTATAACCATGTGCTCTTGGGGTTAAATCAAATAATCTTGACAGGTGTACACAGATCAGTTCTGTTTCCATTTGATTTGCTTGGTTTTGTCTAGTTTGACAGTTTTCCCCCATCACCACTTTGACACATGTGGACTTCATGTGCATGCGTTAGTACAGAGTTGTATAAGCACGCAGGGACAGTCAGTCACACATTTTTACCACTCAGGAAGCGCCAGCTAGCTTTGGTGTGTCTCACACTTGCCACACACTATCACAAAGACACAACTGCATGCACACATACATCCAAAACGTCCCTGAAGCTGCAGCCTTTGGCTGATGTGGTCATGACCAAAAGTTTCAATTTAGCTGCAAGTAAAGCGAAAACTGCATGAAAAATAAATTAAACATTTATTTTAAAAAAAGTTTTTGAAACGTTGTCAAGAACATTTGGAGTTCTTGTTTTTGATGAGTTAGCCCTGCTTTAGTGAACAATTCTGAGCTTATTTTCTGGTGAAATTAAAGCCTTGGACTTAGTTGTAGCACTGTAATGGTTGAGGTTCGGGGACAACCATTTAGCACCAAAGTGTCCTCATTAATATAGAAATACAAATGTGAAAGTATAGTGCATGCTTGTGAGTCCTGACGGTGACTTGCACTTGCTCTTAGTGTAACTTTACACCTCAATATTCTTTAAGATGCATATTGATTACATTGGTGTGATCACACTGAGCTTCTCACACACCAGTTAAACTTCAGTGTCTTGTCATCTGTAACAGGGGCTCTTTCAACTGTACTCGTTGGCCTGTGGAAATGTCTTAGAATAGAATCAATCTGTCCCTGGATCAAACATTATTACACAAAGATGTAAATTCATGAGGATGCAACAGTCGGTGCTGTGGTGACATATACCACAGACTGTTAATAAGTTATGATTTATTCACATAATAATAAAAACATTTTTTATATTCCTTGATGGCTTTTCTTGATAGGTTTCCAAGTGTGTTTTTGTTTTTACTTGAATGTGACAATATAGATTTAAAAACCTCACTGAATCCTATGTGTCTTTAAGTGGCACTATACTGCGACAGGCCCTGTTTGTAAAAAAGAATTGGTTCAAACATTTTACCTGGTAAAATAAAGGTTTTTAAAAATTTAGGGGGTTGCCAAAAAGCCATTTGTTATGCATGAAAATAAATACACAGGTACTTATATTTTTATCTCTGCTTTATGATCCCAGATACCAGAATGTATTTTTAAGCCACTGCTCACTTGCATTACATCTGCCTAAGCCACACAAAGAAAAAAAAAACTGCTTGTTTTGACGATTTAAGATACAGTGTAATGATGAAGGATTTTATAAAAAAAATAAAACTGTAAAGTTACAAGTGTGAAAAGCCTCCTTTTTTGTATTCATTTATCACTTGAATCTGTTGATCCTGCTGCAGTAATCTCTGTGTGAGTAAAAGTAAAATCTATCCACCACACGGCATGAAAGCGATTGTGTAACGCTGACATTTCAAGCCAAAGAGGTTTGGTGCAGATTTAACTTCATGTTCAGGGTCAGGTGCTTCAGGTTTGTTTGGAGCTGATGCTCAGAGGAATGGAAAAAAATCTCACCATGTGAAGCATGTTTCACGCTCAGTGGTCTTTGTACTGTAACCTTATTGCAACTATGTCACACTCGCGTCTTCCCGCTGAAGGAAATGAGCATCTTCACTTCCTCAGCTGTTCTTGCCTGACTTTGCAATGTTGCCTTCTAGGTGTGAATCCAAAATTAAATATTAAGAGCAACTTATAAATTGTTGCATTTATCCATTTAAAGCAGATAATGCAAATGTGAAATTGACCAGTGTCATGGAGATGATGAGCATCTAGCATGTCTGCTCTGGCCACCTTTATGTTTAGCAATAGTTGGAGGGATGCTTTTCTTATTATTTTGTTAAAATGTTATTTTTCATAGATTACTTTGATTATGAGAATTCTATTAAGTGTCAGTATTGGAAGACTTCATTTACTCACGCATCATATGGCGCCACCTTGTGGAGAACCGCACCACCACACTCAACCATGCTCATGCTGCATTATTTCACGTTTCAATAACGTTCTCTTTTTTACGTTTATCAAGTTCCTCTTTTCTATAATTAGTCTGTTTCTAATTTCTTATAGTCATTTTGCTTTCAGAATCAGAATCCAAAGAACGGTGTCTTTAAAGAGTTTTTACTATCCCACAACCTTATTTTAATACTTTAAAAAAAAAGAGTTGACGTGAAATGATTTACCCATATCTTATCTCCACCTCCTCCAAAACTGATCCACACCATAAAGTTGATTATTTTAAACATTGAAAAAAAAAGAAAGAATAGTGAAGCTCAGAATATGTCATTTGTAAAGATACAAGAAAGAGTCCTTATTTATTGCACCTAAAAGGGCTCAAAAAGACATTTCATTAAGACAAAAATGACAATAGAGGAAGTAAAATAAGGTTTCTCTTTGAACGAAACATTACTAAAACTTACAGTAAACATCAGCAGCACAGCTAATATAAAAATAATTTATCACTACAAATTGCTTTAAGTGGTAAACTTCCATCTGCTAAATGGAGATGGCTGATGGGCTCACTGATGTGGAAATAAATTGTATTAATTATATGTTATGGCCTTCTGGCCGCAGTGAAAACATGGGCGATTTTGGACTAATGTGTTAGACAACAGTCTAACACTAAATGAGGGAAGAACTGTGCTTATTACACACTGAAGCTGTACTCTGGTTGGCTATAAAGACACAAGTGCACATCATTTCTGTGCAATAAATGGATAAGCGAGTGTGAGTACAGAGAAGCAGCAAATCATCCCGAGGTTCATTTCTGCTCCTGCTCCATTTTTGCATTCGTAACATGAGTTGTGTTACCGCTAACCTGTGAACTGTGCCTTTAAACCCTCCCTGTAAAAGCACCCTCACATGCACGACGGAGCATAACCAATGGTATGCTTGTCCCTGCAACAGAAGGGTGGTCTCCGGTGATCGTTGGGGACACGACTCTGTGTCACATTTTATCCGCATCATTTGCGGCGTTTAATTCCTCTCCTGGGACATTACCGTCGGGTCAACTCGTGTCCTTGACGCTTACCGTGATTCCCATCATTCCTGTTAAATAAATGCTATCTAAATTAACGTGTTAGAACGCTGTAGTGAAATGAATAAATCGATATTTGCGGTCACATACTCACCCTCTGGAGTGCAGTGCATTTATCCCGTCCGTCAGTCACCCCATCGCTCTTAGTCTGTTTAGTCGCCTAGAATTTTACCATTATTATGCTTAATGAATCTGATCAGCGCTGTGGACAGAAATGCGAGGGTCCTTGCAGCTCGGAAGTGGCATCCTTCACTGCTTTGAAATATTTGCAGATGCGGAATATGAGCTTCCGGAGCTGCTCCGTCCCTGGATCATGTCCTACTGGTCCATGCCCACAAACACATGCGCTCATTCAGTAGACCTATAATGCCCCTTTAATCAAATCATCTTTTTGTCACACTTATCATACCTATTCATATGTCTATTAATCTGTGCATGGTCAGCCTTTCAAAATTTCAGAACAGCTTAATGTAAAATTAAAAGTAAAACGAGGTTTATTCAGCATGCTTTCAAACGATATCGCCAGCAGATGGCGATGCTGCTACATAAGCGGCACATTAATTTCTATCTTACATGAGAAGCTTGCATGAGTCTGAGTCTATGATTGATTCTAATATAGGCATGCCACCTATTTAAAATATTTAAACTTTAAAATCTTCATTGCTACTGAAAGGTTCGGCAACTGTAGATGTGTGTTTGCACTGTATTCGCATTTTTCACATGTAAGGAACAGTCGCCTATAAGAAAAAAAAATGTGCCTTGAGTGTACCACACACACTGTAAAATAATCTGTCGGCCAGAGAAGGCCACAGACAGGCAGGTGACGGGTCGGACGTAACAAGAATTTTAAAACTACTGAGACTATGGTTGATGGCTGTCGCAATTCCCTAAACAAAACAGAATCTCGTGTATTATAACCTTGTTTACAGAATAAACACAATGATACAAATCCCCATTTGTTCAGATTAAGAAGACTTGTGTTTGAGAAACCCCACAGCCGCCGTTTCCTGCTGTTACAGTGTAGTAAGAAGCGGAGTCGTTACGTCACTGTCCGGGGTTTCCTGGAGAAGTGAACCCTACGGCGTCATGGCGGAGGCCGGCTGTCGAAAGACACTGGACTGAAAGCTCTCTACAATCGCTGCTGATCAACGAGCACTGTATTTTGCTAACTTCTAGAACGGCAAACAGGACTTACTTGATTTGTGTACGAAGACGAAAACCAACATTCCACCAGTTCTATCGAACTGAATCTTTCGAGCTGCTCTCCCTAACCGGGAGATAGCTAGCAAGCGTACGGTAGCGTTAGCTACCAGCAGCTGCTAGCTCGCAAGTTAAATAAAAGAAGAAAGGACCTCTGGACTGGAAAGGCTGGCTTAGACTTATATTTTATTGGAGTTTCACGGGTAGCATAAACTAACGACAGGTAACGCACAGCGTGGAGTTACTAAATCATTACTCTAAGAAAAAGTAAGCTAGCATTGCATGTTGATGTGGTAAAAGCCGCGAGAAGTGAACGGCGAATGAAAATAAGATGGGAGAGGGTGAAGTTGGTTAGCTAATTTGGGTTTGTGGGTTTAATGATGAATACCAAATTTGTCTAACAGTTCATCCTAGTCCACTGCTTGTAGAGATGTTTGCATAGTTAAATATCACGGTCGACTGACGCTGAGTATCATCTGTAACTCTAAAGTTACGTTCTACTGGTTTCCTATTAGCGCAAAGTTTTCTCATTTTGTTAGCTTCTGTGCTAGCCTCGTGCTTCATAGCGTTAGCTAATGATACTTTCCTTGACAGACCTGATGGGCTGTGACCCATCTCTTCATGTTTACTGTGTCCACGTTGACTCAAAATGAATTAAAATATCAAAAGCATTGAGCATTTGATCCGCTTGGTTGCGGCACATATTGTAGAGGTATAACACTAATGGTTGTCTTTATTTTACAAGTGTAGGACTTGAAATCCAGAAAACGACAATAGCACAACATACAGGAGCTAGCAAACTATAGCAGGATAAACAGTGAAAAGGGAATCCTGGTGCAGCAAAGTGGTTAGAAGTAATAAAGTGGTTACATAATCTCTGCTGGATATTGTTCTATATATTTATTTGTTGTTTATAGTTGTCTACGTCTGCTTACGCTACTGCTAACGCGCCAATTGCTAATACTGCCGTCGTTAGCCGGTAATAGCTAGTTAGCTTGGGCTACAGGCTAAACTAACCATAGTGATACGGAATGGTATAGCCAACTAATGTCACTAAGGTGTCATAAGACTGTTCTGAGATGGTTTTTGGTGGGGAAAGGAAGGAGGATTTATTCATTTTCTTCGGGTGTACACGGAGCTTTATGTGCACATGAAAACACGCTTGTGTGATGCAGGCCTGATAGGCCTCTGCGGTGTGGGGACAAACGACGTTCAGCCAAGTAGCATGTAGTGACAGACATACACACAGATTATTATTATTTTCTAGTTTTAAGTTGAAACGTTCATATCTAAACACGTTTAGCTGTGATGCAGACGCGGTTCACTTCTCTGAGAACGAACCACAGACCCGATAGAGGACTTGAAATGGTTTCTGTGGCAAAAAAATTTGGGTAAAGTTTATTGACGACTCTGCTTGAACGGTTCATTGGACGATTTTTTATGCAGAGCTTGTAGTCGGTCATGGATGGTGCACTGAGCTTTGTTGTACTTTGCCATGTGGATCTGAGTTTTAACAAGCGCCATCTAATCAGATTTTTTAAATACATACTGCTGTGAAAAGATGATGATTACTAGTGATATTCTGCTTTTATTAAGTAAGAATTTAACCCTTAGTATTTCTAACGTCATTTAAACAACTTTTAAAACTTATTTATCTTTGTCACAGGTTAATCACGTGGAGCATAATACTACAGGTTGCCAGGGTGAAGTCTATATTTTTGACTTCAGCATGGCTGGACGCAGTGAGGATGAAAGTGTAAGCAACAGCAGTGGAGAATCCAGGTATTGCCAATTGATTTTTTTTGTTTATCACAAATAGACATAATAGTATTTATTTTATTTATGATAACATCATCTCACACCATATGTACTATTTTGTCACTTTACACATAAGGTTCAGGTAGGGTTTGCGTTATCTCACTCGTTTATACATTAGACTGGAACAGAATCATATTAGACCTCTTATCACTCATTTCTGTGTTGGACACTGAGGTCTGTTGATTGTTTACGGCAGTGATTCTCAAATCCAGGCCTTGTGGCCCAGTGTCCTGCAGGTTTTAGATGTGTCCCTGATCCAACACACCTGCATCAAATATAGAAGTCATTAGCAGGACTCTGGAGAACTTGACTGCATACTGAGGAGGTAATTCAGGCATTTGATTCAGGCGTGTTGGATCAGGTACACATCTAAAACCTGCAGGACACTGGGCCACGAGGCCTGGATTTGAGAATCACGGGTTTACGGATTGTTTAAGGATTTTCTTATCTGAAATGTGTCATCTATAAATTTTTGAATTTGCATTTCCTGCAGTACCACTGTTGTTACCCTCTTTACTAAATTGTGAGGGAGACCTACGTTTAAAATGGCAATGTGATTAGTAGGCAGTGAGAGAGTCATTTTCAGTTGCTTCCTTGCCACAAAGGGTCACCACAGTAGGTAGCGCATTGTTTGATTTGGCTAAATGTTTCGCCAGATACTCCGTAAAGGGGATTTGTATTTCTTGCTGGAATGGATCTGGTGGAATTTTGCTTGCCAAATGAATGTGTTAACCACTACACCACTGGAGACACTTGGGCAGTAGCCACTGCAGAATGTCTCTGTTGGTTATAGATTGCTTATTAAAGCTTATGCATGTTCTCATCCCTCAGCATTACATTTTTACCAGAGCTCTTATCTATGGGTTTATCTATGGATTGAGTTGCTGTATTAGTTTGACTTGGAATTAAATAATAAACACAAGCTAACCAATCAAGGCAGCGGTTAAAAAAGAACATCCGTGTATTTTGCCTGTTTTTGTCAGTGTCCAATGATTTTGACAAGACCACGAGAGAGCATCAGTTCTTTGAAAGGAAAAAAATAGTAGCTGAAGTGCTGAAAATGCTTTAAAAAGATGATTTATGATTCTCCTCTTGTCACTAACCCCAGAAGAAGTGAGCATCTAGGGACTGGAACTGTGGGCTAGTTTTAGCTCAGTGTCTATTGGTTACCTATTTTCTCCATCCAAGGTGGCAAAAATTCTGGCTGACTTGTAAAGCTGAGAGGCAGTGCAAATCTTTTAATTAAACACGCATACAGACGCTCATACAAAACCTCAAACCTCAATTATCTTTCTTACTGTTGTAGAGAATACATTTATGTATGAATCTCTGCATTCTTTGAGGCACATATGACTGAGTGCTGGAATAACATGGCTTAAATTGTGTGTGCTTATTTAACAATGGCAGGGAGGGATTTTGTGGAATGGGGAACACTCAAAGTTTTATATTGAAGTACGCAATTTTTTCAGCTGTTTTTGTATTGAAATGGTTTCATTTTTTTCTTTTTTTTTGATTGCAAAGTGATATGGCGGTGTCAGTGAATCTGACCTGACTGGACCGTGAACAAGTTAGGTGGATTCATTTTGGGAATCTAACAGTTTATAGTTTGGACATCATATGTCCAAACATTTTTGTTTGGTTGTTTTTTTCCCCCCATACTAAAGCAAGCTTTGAAGCAGTGGTTCTATGGATTTGTAACCTCAGGGTTGAAAACACATATCGAAGCTTCAGTGTCGCACTGCCATCACTAACAATACTAAAAGACCCATAACTGCTTAGCATGAAGCTACTTTTTGCCACCAACCCTGCCAGTGTGTCAAAAGAAACCATAACCAATGTTGTTGTTCCCATGTCTGCGTGGGTTTTCTCCGGGTACTCTGACTTCCTCCCACAGTCCAAAGATATACACTTAGTGAGGTGAGGTTAGGATAATTGGTGATTCTAAATTGCCCATAGGTGTGAACGTGAGTGTGAATGGTTCTGTCTCTTTAGGTTAGCCCTGCGACACACTAATGATCTGTCCACGGTGTACCCCGCCTCTGGTCCTATGATAGCTGCGAAAGGCTTGAGCCAGGGTTATAATAGTTTTGGATTTTACATTATAGTTTAGTTTTAGTTAGTTTTTACTTTTTTTTTCTCTAATCCAGTTAGTTTTAGTTAGTTTTCAGAGTGGTTTTGCTCGTTTTTATTAGTTTTTATTTTTGGTTTCATGCTTAGTTTTAGTTAGTTTTAATTATTTTCAGTATTAGTTTTAGTATTTTCATACTTACAGTAATCAGGTGCAAGATTCAAGACGCAAAAGTGACAATTGTGTCATAAAAACTTGACAAAGATACCGTTTAAAGAAATATATGCAACAACTAACTGTTCACAAGACAGCAGCGCTACGTGCTAAATGTGTGTAATATTAAGGACACACATGAACATACAAGGTAATTTCCACACACTTGCTAAATGATGAATTCACAATAAA
>VUQK01030539.1:0-10194 GCA_015106715.1 Bujurquina vittata
CACAAACACAGTAGGGCACGCGTCCCTGATTTATTTATGGAAATGAGGTGAGGACCGTGACGGGGCAGATATCCCCAAAGCCTACCCCTTCTTTCCTGCTCAAACACTTGCGCTTCATCTCCTCTGGGGTTTCACCTCACTTTGACCTCCAGCCACCCTCTGCTGTCCCATTAGAATTGGAGATGTTGCTGCAGCTCTCATGAGAAACATTTGCCATCCGTCATTTCTTCTCTCCCCTTTGTCCACCACGAAGCCATCGTCCCTTTTTAGAACAATAAAGCAGTAGGAATTAAGGGACTGAGGGGAGGGAATCTGCTTGGAGTCAATCTGGCACGTTAACTAAATGCTGCACACATAGACATCAATACGCCTCCTTAAAACAGGCCTAACGGCAGATCTCTCAGCTGCCTACTCAAACATGTTTCCCATCTGACACCCTGACAAAAGCCACATTCAGCCCACTGCTTGCTGACAGTAGCACCAACGCTTTTTGGTATTGATGGCAAGTGTCAGGGAGAGCGCTTCGTCATCAGTTATCTCCATTTGTCAAGATGAGGGCTTCATCACATCTTTTTAATGAACTGAGTTTACCCAGCAGGAAAGGGATTCTCAGGGTGACTTTTTGCACCCTGTGTTTCCTGCTCTTTGCAGATTATTTTGTTTTAATTTTTGCTTTCATCTCCTCTTATGGTATAGAGCACACCTAACCATGGTAAGCTGCAGGGGAACCGCAGGGTAGAGACCCAGAAGGATCGAGGACCTTGTGTCTACTCGTCAGTCACGAGTCACAAATGCGTCTGCAACCAACTCTTAATTCCTTTAACACGGTGAATGTAGGTCACGGAAAGCAACAACTCATTCCGATGCCGAGTGGCCTCAGATCTTTCTGCCTGCCCTCGTGCTCTGCTTGCGTGAAAGCCTCAGACTCGTGCCTGGTTCCGTCTGTCACAGCTTATCCTCAGCATGTCTAGGCTTGTTTTATTTGGCCTTGTTCTTCCCCTAGAACTTGTCTGGACCTTGGCAGAATATTACAATGTGTGTCAGCACGTGAGTCTGCAAGATTGTCTCCTCCACTTCTACCCTTTGTGCATAACTGGGTCACACTCCCATCGCCCCCACACCAACGATATCACTCGTCCTCTCTTCCTCTTCCCAGTCACTTCTGTAATATTGTTCCCTGCTGCTTTGCGTTGTATTGGTGAGCCTGTGCCGTCGCCCCCTCGTTGGCATCCCCTCAAAGAGAACACCAAAGCATGACTAAGGATGAAAGGGACTGGTAAGCAGCCGTGATCAAGTGCTCGCTCTGCATGCATAATTCACATTAGTAGCCAAACATACGACCTACATTTAATTTTTTTGATCATTTACTGCAGTACACGCAGAGCTTAATTCTATATATTGCATCTATTCATTTGCTGCTGTTTAATTGGGTTGGGATTGTGATGGTAGTGGAGTAAGCAAAATGACCCGTGAGTCCTCTCTTGCTGCATCTCTCGGCTCAGTCCCGGGGGAATCTGGAAGGGTTTCTAGACCAAATGGGATCTATAATCCCTCCACTTTCTGGGTTTTGGACATGCTTAGAATATCTCTACATTAGGCATCCAGAAGGCATGCACCAACCACCTCAACTGACCTCATTCAACACAAGAAAGCAGTACTACTCTGAGCTGCCTTATGATACAAGTTCCTCACACTCACATCTGTCCTAGTAAATGGGATGCATCGTCTGGGCAAGCACTTTTTATGACCTGTATTTAGATTTTGAAGTCAAATCAGCTCTCGCAGTAGTATGAATAATTCCAGGCAAATTTTTTGACAAATAATTTGACTCCTGGATTTTTTTATTTGTCAGAGTTTCAGCAGTATATGCATCAAGCTAGCTAACAACAAATACAGGCTTTGGCTTCGTGGGATGTTCATGTTTAGTTTAGCTTTAGTGAGCTCAGGACTCAACAAGAATTCCAGTCTTTCAATTTCTCCACCTCCCTTTGTGCTTTCATGAGGCAGATTCATATAAAACCCGTCTTTCACTGGATTGTACACTGTTGTTGTGCCACCTATAAAGTTTGCTTGTGTGTTGCCTGAACCTTGTTAACCCTCTCAGGGAAACTTGTGTGCAGTTTTATCTTTTCGGTCATTCCCTGGATCATAGATGATTGGTTAGAATGAGCTCAAATGCAACCAAAGCAACCAGGCTGAACGCCAGTGCAGAGTTTTTCTCTCGTTAGCACCGGTTCTTTCCTCCTCTCTTATAAGGACAGGTTAGGAAATATTCACATAGTATCAAATTTTCTCATAACTATTTATACTGGTGCTTTCTACAGTTCTCTTCTAAATGATAGTTGTTGCAACTCAGGAAAAGAAAATCACAGTTGGAACATGAATGCAAGTCAAAACAGGAAACAAAACAATTGCTGAGGTTTTTCATGCTTTTTGGCAAAAGTTTTTTTTTTTTTGTTTGTTTGTTTTTTTCCCCCCCAGCTGCTGCAGCAACTTCCCACTGCCTGCGCTTCTGCACTGATATATCACTGAAATACCCGCATGGACCCACTTTCCAGCATACAGGTGGGAGGTGCACACAAAGCTGAAACAACACCAAAGCCCACTGCACCAGCAGCTGTGACGTCACTGTTAACATCTGTAACCATGTGCAAAGATGCCTGTATGACAGGCAGAATTCACTGTGGTATCTTTGTGGGCTTGATCATCATGATGACAACAAGGCAGGCCAACAGTGTTTTAAACAGCATTCAAGCTGGACTAATCCTGCTGCCGGTGACCTCACATAACAGGCCGATCGGTCAAGGCAGTGCTCAAATTCGGCCTCATTTTTTAAGTTGAACAAATGGCTATATGAGGAACCACTTTAAAAAAAAAACAAAAAACAAAAAAACCCTCTACAGCCTCACACAAACCCTTCAGTATCTTACCCAAGGACACTTTGGCATGCAGCCAGGAATTGAACCACCAACCTTCCCATTAGTTGGTGGCCTGGTCTACCTCCTGAGCTACAGCCTCATTACATACTAAAATGACTGACATGACACACAAAGCCACATGTAGCAGCAGTCATTATGGAAATGCTCACATAGGTCATTTGGAACAATGATGTTGTCGTTCGGATTGGAGGACATGCTAACATTTCAGGGTAAAGTTGTCAAGGCGACTAACACTTACTATCCTGTCAGGACCGACCACTTTATGTCGCCACTTGTTGCTTGAAGTTTGGCGTGGGCGATCCTTAAGTGATCCAAACTGGCTTCATCTTAACTTTTAGGGTGTAGCTTTCCCTCTGGGATCAATAAAGTTATCCTTAATAGTTTAGCATGACTTATTTTCCCAGCAAAGAAAATCTGCCACTAGAATATTTGATTGGTTGTGAACAGTCACGCTGCGTTGTGCAGTGTTTAAAAACTTTTGGTAACTTTCGCAGACTTAATTCTGACCACATCAAAATGCACCAAATAATAAGGTGTGTGTGACCCACTTAAATCAGACAGGTACACACACAACCTTCTCATTTGGTGCATTTTGATGTGTAAAAGGTGTGACTGGGTCAAGCAAACAATATCATGACTATTGGAGCTCGTGCAGATTCAGATTCCACAGCGGATAGATTTTGTTAAGACTCTGGACTGGTTGGTTTTCATGGTTTCCTCTTTGCTCTGTTAATATGCTTGTGGCGTTGTTGTCTGGGTTGGTTACTGTGGCAGCGAAGGGTCTGTTTTTGTCTATGTCCTGAAAGCTGTGAGCCTTCCTCTGTGTGTCAGGAAAGCTTTAGTTCCCATGACTGATCACCTGTGGACACAATACCAGGGTTCTGACCCAGTGGGGTTCCCATCTAGGCAGTAATTAACTATATACCAATTAATCTACAAGACTCTGCTGTCTTCTGTCACCTCTGGGTGTTTTGTGAAGGGGCCTAAATTGCCCAGTACCTCAGGTAAACGTGACAGGAATGAAACGGCTCCTAATTGATGTAATTAGTGCTAATGGGGGTTTTTCTACAGGCTAACGGGAAAATGTTGGCAAGTCAATGGTTAGTTTAAATGTGCTTAGGACTGAATCCATACCACACGTTCTTCTGTTTGAGTGACAGGGAGTGACTATGAATACATTGATCACATTATTATTATTATTATTATTGATGATAATAATAATAATAATAAATTAGCCTAATTTATGGCTTAAATTGTACTTAGAGGAGTGGCATTTGGATTTGCACGCTCATGCGCACGCACACACACACACACCTGCACTGTCACTCTTCACAACTGTCCACTCTTTAACTTTTGTCTCCTGATGATTAATTCATCATCATCATCATCATCACAAAGCCACGCTGTTTTCCAGTGTACAGCACTCAACGGGTGCAGGCTGATGAATTGTGTTATAATTTTGTGTAATGGTCTTTGAGTCTTGCATAGATGAGGAGACATGTTTATCTGAAATAAATTTATGGGAAGTAAATTTCAGGTGGTCGAACAACAGGCTACAGTCTGAACAATATAGTTGATTTATTCCAAATGATGGAGGACGTGTGCGGTAACTGTATAGTTTTGTTAGATGGAAGTATACCTTGACATGAAAAAGAAAAAGTTTTCAGCACAGCCATTCACTCGGTATATACATCCACAGAAATATGCAGTCTTCTTTCAGCTGCTTCCTTCAGGGGTGGCCACAGTGGGTCATGTAGCCATGGTCCCCGGGTCAGTGACCCAGAGTTTTGTAATTTCATTATTCATTTTGGGTTTTGAGAAGTGGTTTGTGTTCCTGTTAAGGAAACCCAAAAACCTGGTATTGGTTCCTTATTGTGTTTATCATTTGGTTCTCTAGTTTAGTTATAGATGACTTTAGGTTGATTATTTCTTAGCGTCCCTTTCCTGTTCCTTCAGTCTTGTCTCTGTGTTAGTCTTGTTCCCCTGTTTAGTTGTGCCCAGCTGTATATTAGGCTTGTCTTGATGTGTAGTTACGTCCTGTTTTATTGTGATAACCTTTTGTCTTGTGTGCTTTGTATTTAGTTTTACTTCCTCTAGAGTCCTCTAGGGACCGGCACAGATTTCACTATAACAGCTTTGGTAAATGAACTCAACAAGCAGTGAACACACAACCAGGAGATGGACTTTTGAGAAGTGTGATGTCACCTGTGAGGTAACATGTACAGCATAAGAGCCTGCACCATCTATGATGCTGAGAGTTTTGAGTAACACTTGAAGACAGGCTCTGCCTACTGACTGTCAGAAAGGAGACGACCACCATTCATCCAAACAGCACCTGTCATTACACCTGACTTGTCTGAAGTGGAATGGATTAACGGTTGTTGAGAAAGCCATAGGGCAGACCCATATAAAGAGATTCCTTGATTATTATTATTATTTTAAAGCTAGTTATTTATAACAAATTCTTGCAGTAAATACTGCCTAAAATGATACTGCCTATCTGGTAACCAGATAACTTTTGCCCTATGCCTCTTTTTCCAATGTTTTGACTTTCATTGACCTGGTGATTTTCAGCATTAGACCAGCTTTGCTTATTTTCTAGCATTTTTTTTTTTTAAATCCTTCCACTTTTCCATCATTTCTATCACCTTTTTGCACATGCTCAGTTTTTTATGGTGACTTGTTTGCCCTGTAGTCACAGTAGCAACATGAAAGATGCTCACAATCAAAATACAGAAAACTGGAGCACTTTTCTCTTTGCTCAAACAGCATTAATTTCAAACATGCATCAGATGCCTGATGCATGTTTGATTCGACAGGCAGGACCTACTGACGAGTTACTAAATCTCAGTGATTCTATTATAAATGACAAATAATATGTTGGCAAATGAACCACAGACGTGACTTTGCAAGCATGATTCAACTTCTGCTTTTTATTCATAGTTACACAACTTCTTCCATCAGCTATGCATATTATTTTCCTTTCATTATTCATTTTCATATGATCCATAATTCATGTCTTGTTAAAGTGCCTCTATGTGCACACAGCTGAGAGTCTGCAGGGGGGTGGGGGCATTCTATGCTGCTGCTGCAGTGTAGCACGTGCCACACACTCCACATCGTATGCCCTAGATTAACAGGGATGGAGAGTGGAAGGTGAAGAAAATGCAGTTTGATAGGGTTAGGGTTGTGGAGTGGGTGATGAGCGTGCTAATATGGGGGGAAGGTAGAGGCTGGTAGAAGAGAGACCGAAAAAGCAAGAGTAAAGTGAATCTTTTTTAACTTAATGGGAACACAATATTAATATTGTGCAGGGCTTTATTAGTCATTGCTACATTTCTCCAGTGAAAATGGCAAGTTTTTGTGAATCTGTGTTCTGCTCTTAGGAATTGTGGAGGCCACATCCACGTTCCAGAAACACTCAAGACAAGCTCTGCCACAACCGCCATTACATGTTTCTTGAGGGATCTGATCAGAAGTGAGCAGTTCATAATACATCAGTTCACGTCCGCAATAAGCTGTTACACCCCCCACTCTATATCAGAGGCCCTCATTAGGTGTCCTATGGTTTACTGTCTCCAGAATATTAGCAGCAGATCCTTTGGTTCTTGGGCTTGGGCCTCTGACACAGTGCCTGCAATGACTGCTCAGATGGGGGAGATTAGAGGCTGTATCAAGGCTTTGGGTCCTATGATGTACTCAACCTTTTCCTGGGCAGCCTTTGGGGTTAAGGTGGTGTCTGAGTGATCAGATCCTATAAAATCTTCAATGCAAATTGGGTTAATTCACAGGTGTGCATAGAAAAATATTTGGTTCTCATTCCAGTGTTTGATGGCAACATTCACTGATGGTCTTGGCCTGTGGCCTCAGTATTTCTTGCTCTGTACTGCTGCAGCATGAATAGATAATTTCATGAACAAGCAGGTGTATGTGTTCCTAATTAAGTGCGTGACGAAAAAAAGTGTGATTGATCAAACTTTTTTTTTTTTAGGCTGCAAAATGGTCCTCAAAATCCTGTTTGAAAAGTTGGGAAATAATTTACACTTCAACTTTTCTTTCTTTCTTTCTTTCTTTTTTTAATACTGGATTAGATAAAACTTTATTAATCCTTTTGGGAGGGTTCCTTCAGGGTAATTAACGTTCCAGTAGCACTTACATACTTACATAGTCACACAGATAGCAATACGGTCAGGAATATTATCATATATACAAGAAATCTACAAGAGTGATAGTGCACCTTGATATTGTCCATTGTCCAGTACTACTGCTACTTTATATTGCACTGTTTATGGTCAGGCTCAGGCTGCCCCCCCCGTCCTCCTGTTACCCCTCCTTCCCCCAGATAGGAGTTGTACTGTCTGACGGCGTGAGGGACAAAGGAGTTTTTCAGTCTGTTAGTCCTACACTTGGGAAGGAGCCACGTTCAGCCACTAGTTACATATCTAGCATACATATATGATGAGGTATTAATCTTGGTATGAAGGCTAGCTTGGACTTATGGAATAATGGCTGGAGCATGATTGGCATATTGCTGATCGCTGATGTTTCCAGTTCTCATTTGCCTGCAATGTGTCCATCATCAGCCATTTGTCACCCAGCCCTTGAGGATAAAAACTCCCCCTCTTTTAAACGCAATCAGAAACCTCAAAGACTGCATTCACGGTTCCACGCTAAGCCCCCTTTTCACGCTAAGCCACCAAACAGTAATTTTGCTCCATTAACCTTCTCCCAGAAGTACAAGTTTAATGCAGTGTTATGGAAATTTTTAGAAAGTGTGTCAAGCATTTTGCATTTTTAGTGTTTGCTAATGGCAGCTGCCTGGCTGCTGTGTAGAAACGGAGTGAAGTTGTGTGACCTGCTTTTCTTTAATTAAGAAAAAGGTGTTTGAGGCAGCACTTTTCTTAAAAACTTTTAAAGGGGTAATGGTGAAGGCTGCTGGAGAATGAGGGAGATGTAAGGATGGCGTGATTAGTGCTGCTCAACCAGCAGCAAGGGTGTGTGTATGTGTGCTGAAGGTGGCAAATGGGGTTAGGAAATTTCTCCCGGCTCCCCCGGGCTCTGACCCGGACTCTGCCGTGAAACTAAATTCTATATCCTTCATCCATGGCTAAAAATCTCCAAGTGTGCAAGTAGGGGGGTTCTGTTGGACGTGGACCCCCAAAGGCAATTTGAAGCCTCTGTGTGTGAATGTGGCAGACCTCCAGAAACCCGTGGGGGTCTCCACAGGCCACGTGTCAAATTGTGATGAAGGAGGATTCAGCACAAAAGCACATGCACACTTGACCTATAACCCAGTGTCTAGTTGCACCCATCCGCTCCCTCCCTCTATCCTGATAGTCCTTCTTCCACATCCTCCTCTTTTCACCCTCCCTTCCCTCTTTTCCTCTCTGGGGATGAGCCCTCGCTCTGATGGAGGTGTGGAGCAGCAGCTGTCTACAAAGAAGAAAAGTGGAGTTGGTAGAGGGATGGACGAGTAGAAGAGGGAGGGGAGCCAAGAAAATGGGAAAATTGATCTTATTTATGAGTTCTCAGTAACCTTTGGCACAGATTTGCATTTTTGTCAGATAGCCTTGGCTTCAGAAGCCTCTGTGGCAAATTAGTTATAGATTTATTAACATATGCTTGAAATGTGAACTGCTAGTGTCTTTTTAATAGTTGGAAATGTGAATATTGAGGAATCATCAGATAGGTTCTGATTCTCTTTCACTTAAAGGAATAGACGTAATATTTTTTGGAAAATAGTTTTTTTTTCTATGTAGCTGAGTAGAATCCAGTGGTTAAATCATCTGGAAGTAAAGAGTGGAAATGGGGACACGGATAACCACGGATAGGGTGGATCAGCCAACAATTTAAAAGATTACTTGTTGTTTGTGCAATCTGTTCTGAAGCTCGAGCATGAAAACAGCAAGTCGTGGTTGTGTGCCCACCTGTTCTTGATCACTCCAGGAAATAACAGCCTTTAAATGAAAGATTTCCATTATGCTGTAACTCCCCTTTAAACCACACACTCAATTTACAGCAACATGTAATGGAATCATTAGAAAACCTTAGGACATTTTCAAACCCCCTTGGTACTGTTATTTGAGAAGATAGTTTGGTGTGGACTCAAGCAACCACCGTATGTGCAGAGATCTCAGCCTGGTCCCAATGAGTTGGAGTGCAGTCAGTGCACTATGCATATTTGTGTAGTACTATATAGTCTCATTTAGCTACGTGTTTGAAAACACATTCTCTGGGACATATCAAATCTTCAGTTTATGAATGGGGTATTTACTTTCACACTATACTGTATTTTAAAGAAAATAATGTATAAATATCTAAAGATTGTGCTAAATACAGACCATCTGAAGATAAAGTCATCCAAACCACCCAGTCAGTGTTTTTGCTTTACACATATGGACATTTCTGCGATACCCCTGGGGTGTCTGCTGCCAAACACTAGAGAATCACCATCTGTCTTGGCTCACCTGACCTGAAATGTCCTGCACACATGTGCGCATGCTCAAATGCACAAACACACACACACACACACACACACTGTTCAGCATAATCAGTGAAACTGCCAATTAGACTTACCCGTTTATTAATTACATTTAAATTTACTTATTAGGGGTGGCTGTAGCTCAGGAGGTAGAGCAGGTCACCTACTGATCGGAAGGTCTGCGGTTCAATTCCTGGCTGCTCCTGGCTGCGTGCCAAAGTTTCCTTGGGCAAGATACTGAACCCCAAATTGCTCTCTGATGCAAGCGTTGGAATATGAATGAAAAAGTGTTTGCCCCCTTCCTCATTTCCTGTTTTTTGCATGTTTGTCACACTTAAGTGTTTCAGAACATCAAACCAATTTAAACAATAGTCAAGGACAACACAAGTAAACACAAAATGCAAGTTGTAAATGAAGGTGTTTATTAGTATAGGTGAAAAAAAATCCAAACCACCATGGCCCTGTGTGAAAAAGTGATTGCCCCCTAAACCTAATAACGGGTTGGGCCACCCTTAGCAGCAACAACTGCAACCAAGCGTTTGCGATAACTTGCAATGAGGCTTTTACAGCGTTCTGGAGGAATTTTGGCCCACTCATCTTTGCAGAATTGTCCTAATTCAGTTACATTAGAGGGTTTTGGAGCATGAACGGCCTTTTTAAGGTCATACCACAACATCTCAATAGGATTCAGGTCAGGACTTTGGCTAGGCCACTCCAAAGTCGTCATTTTGTTTTTCTGCAGCCATTCAGTGGTGGACTTGCTGGTGTGTTTAG
>VUQK01030551.1:5541-16054 GCA_015106715.1 Bujurquina vittata
TCTGTTCAGCTCTCCCCATTCCCAAAGAAAGACATTAAACAGCATTTTTTTTTCTCCCGAGTGATTATTCAATTAGGAAGCAGAAAAAACATTTTGCGTCAGCTGCAATGAGGATGTCCTTATAAACTAGAGCTTGCACCAACAGCCTTCCCTGTTTAAATAAAAGTAATGGATACAGTTGACTCCAACTTTTTCTGTGGCAGTATATCAGTTTTGAACTTAAAAACCGATGCGCTTGTTTGTACGTGTCACCAACTCTGTCACAATCTGTCTTTCTCCCTGCCTCAAACCACATTAGCTGGCCATTTCCAGAATGCTACGGTGGGTTTCCTTCAGCCCATCGAAGACCCAATTACCATCAGTTTTGCCGCTCTGCTTTTTGCACCCAATGACAGGAAAAATGTTTCCCTTGTCTCTCCTCGCTGTTCCTCTCCTCCCCTTTTTGCGATCTCTCTCTGTCTTCGTTGCCGTCTCTCTATCTGACCCTCTCTCCCTGTCGCAAAGCATGTCATTCTCTTATCCCCCAACACACACACACACACACACACACCCCTGTGTCAGTGAGAAACGAGAGAGGGGAAAATTACAGGACTGTGTGTATTTTTCCAGAATTATTGAAATCCGCCTTGATGCTAATGGCAGATCATGTCCACCAAAGTGCTTGAACATTTCTCTCTCTCTCACTCAGAGAGAGACACACACACACACACACACACACACACACACACACACACACACACACACAAATTTGCATGTGAATTCAAGCAAAAGGCATTTGGTGGCACGGTGGTTGGTGTATCCATCTGTATATGTGTGTTGGGGTGTGTATAGGCAGCGCTAACGCATTTGCCATTAGTCAGAGTGTGCATATGGAGGGGACGCTTGTCAGCCACATTAGCACACATGGCTAACCTTGATGTTAGCCTGTCCCCACCCAGACGCTGGTCTGCCTGGCTTCCAGCACACACCAGGCCCAGATGAAGATCATGTCTCCTGGCATCTTTTTTTATTTCTCACCATCTCTAATAGCTTTCTTTGTTTTTGCTCTTGGCTCTTATCCTCTCATCTCACCTGACAGGCAACTTTTTTACTGTACTAAATCCTTCTTACTTTATTCTTTTCACCTTCCTTTCCACCATTGCTCGGATAATTAATTTTCTTGTACCTGATTGATCATAAATCCATCTGTCTGATATTGCACCTCTTTATAGAGTTTTTTTTTCTTCTGTTTTTTCCTTTTTTGAAGATTAGGCTCCAAAAGCAATGGAGAAAAAAAATTCAAGAGTAGCAAATTTTGATTGTTATTTAATACATTATCAGTTGTATTAAACCAGTAATGCATACAATGCAAACTCTACCTGTTAAGAATGATAAGGACAAAACATTTGTATTGAGTTCACTTTTTCTAACCAACAGTGTGGAAATGGTGCCTACAACAGTACCGAACTTATCCCACATAATAAATATGACACTAAATGTTCCATGGCCCATTTAGTCTATAAATCCTTCCTTAAGTTTGCATGCTGTTTAGATTTGCTGCATGTGCACTATATTGCCAAAAGTATTCACTCACCCATTTACTCAATCACTAAATACAGGTGTTTCAATCACTTCCATGGCCGCAGGTGTATAAAGTCAAGCACCTAGGCATGCAGACTGCTTCTACAAACATTTGTGAAAGAATGGGTTGCTCTCAGGAGTTTAGCGAATTCCAGCGTGGTACCATGCTAGGATGCCAGTCATGAAATTTCCTGTCTACTAAATATTCCACAGTCAACTGTTAGTGGTATTATAAGAGGAAGAGACTGGGATTGACAGCAACTCAGCCATGGAGCAGGGTCCGCAGAGGTCACCAGCTTTCTGTCAATTGCCAAACACTTCCAAACTTCATGTGGCCTTCAGATTAGCTCAAAAACAGCATGTAGAGAGCTTCCTGGAACAGGTTTCCATAGTCCAACATGACTGCGTACCAATGCACGTTCCGGGCATCTGTCTGTGAGGTTTTACATTTCTGGTTTAAAGACTTTAAAATCACAAGAAGTTGAACCATGAAAATTGGTGTGTGTGCTCTTTACTCATCAAAAATGTGCAACATCCACGAATATTCATATTCGTGGATGTTCAATACCCTGTGTATACTTCGGCTGTATTTATCTGAAGTAGAGAGTAAACATGGAGGATTTCAGGCTGTTAATGCTATAATAATATATGCTAATGATATGCAGCCCCTTTCTCATGCCTGATTGGCTTAGTCTAATCATGGGATCATATTGTGCTGTGTGATTGGCTATACCTACTTGACCGTTATTGCCTGAGATGGTGAAAGTGGGGATTCCCCATATCCAGCAACTGACCAAGGTCACTGAACAGCTGGCAGTAGCTAGATAGTGAGAAACTGGAGAATCCCAAATTTCTATGTAAAGAGCCAGTCTGTTTATAGTAACATCAGTTCAAGGCTGCAGCTTTATTTATTAGCCTGTGATGACAACTTTTCATTGGCAGAGCATTGCCAACATATTGGTCAGGGATGACTCATGGCCATAAACAGTACAGACTATAACTCACCATTGAGCAATAATAAAGCCATACCTACTGTTCAGCAATATTGATTGAAGGTAAAAAAAAACATCATGATTAAAATAGTTTTGATTTAATGAATATTGTTAATATTGAAAAAATATTTTGCTGGAATATGTATTATGTCTTTACTAACCCAGGGGTGACTGAAATTATTTGGATAAAAGTTTAGGACAGTGCATCCAACTAATGGTAAAATTGTTTTGCAGAATGTAGTTAGATGTCTGCTGATGGGTTTTCTATTATGATTTGGGGCTGTAATGTTATCCCGACTTCTACATTTATTTTGTATTTTCATTGATGATGGATTCTTCTTCTTCTTCTTCTTTCAGTTGGATTTGTATTTTGTTCAGTTTTGCCTTAATTCGTAGCAGTAATCAAATCAAAAACCAGCTGGATCCAGATCCCGTTCTGGATTAAGCACTTCAAATTTGGGTCAGTCGTCACCTCTCTTTAAATCTTTGCACAATGCCACCCATAACTGAGTAATTCTGCTAATGATCCGACAGACCGAGCAACTCAAATAGGTAATTACTAGGTGTTTATCCTGTATCGGAAAGAGTGCATTCTTTAAGTTCAATTTCATGTTACCCGTTGAACCTGCCATATGTATCAGTAAGGCCTTCAGGAGGCTGACCATCCACCCTCTTCCCATAGGTCAGTTTTTGTTTTTTAAATACACCTTTCCTATTACAAGCATCTCTTTGAACTGCCCTTGCCCCTCTTCCGCCACGTTGTCCATCCTCCCACTTTGGTAAACAGAACTTGTTCTGGCTTTAGATAGTCCTGGACATGTCTTTGGAGCTGTGTGTGTGTGTGTGTGTGTGTTTGGTGAAAGAGACATCACTAGCAGTCATGTCATGGAACATTAGGTGAACCATTGGGCTGTGTGATGTTTGTTTACCTGGCCTGTCTGCCTCCCCATCTCTTCAAGTGTGTATGTGTGTGTGGGCTGGCTCGCTGTGCTGGCCATGATGCTCGGCTGAGCTGATGGATATGCATACTGGCTAAACGAACAGATAAAGGGGGAGATGGAGGGAGAGCGCTGTGGGGGGAGTTTGGACGGTGGACGGAGGGATGTTAGCTAGTGTTGATCCATTTGGGCAGATCAACTCCACACCACTGGTCTCAGTGATTAGTGGGTCTGTCAGTGATGGAGAGAGGGAAAGTGGGAGGCATGGAGACAAGATAGTCAGAGCGAGATACAAGTTTCACTGGAACTGATAAATAGTACAGATTTGACAACAGTTCAGGTCGTTACAGAGACATTTTTTAATGTTTGATACCACCATTTGTGATCAACTCTGTGAAAAACCTTTTAGGCAGTGATTTTATTAGGGAAAAAATAGTTCTTGCTTAGTTCTTCCATTCATCCCGTCAAAAGTAATATCTGCTTCATTTTTGTCTCTTTTCTGTTATTGACATTTTTGTTCCATATAAAGGGAGCATGAATAAGACCCCCTCACATTATTCATCTTTTTAGTCATCAGCATGGTAGCATCGCTTGAGTATGGAGTGAATCTATTAGTGAAGCCACCTCTTTAGTCCAAACTAAATTCTCTTGAAAACTACTGAATGTACTGCCACAAAAGTTTCCACATTTTGGATATTTTCAACAATCCCAATGACTCTGGTGATGCCTCTACTTTTGGGTTTCAGGGTGATATTTATGGTTTTGAGCAAAAAAATTGGCACCAACACGTGTTTGTCAGCATAAAACATAATCACTTCAGTTATTCAATGAATTTCGGTCTTGCACTATCACGCAGTCAAAATATCAGCTTATCTAGCACTCCGGTTCAAAACAAAGCACAGAAATAGCCATCTCAGGGTTCTTGAAAGGTCAAAAGCCTATAGCAGCACAGATAGGAACATAATAATCCAGTGATCCCCTATGACCAAGTGCTTGGTGACACTGAGGGAGGAGGAAAGTCTCTTTTAACAGGAAAAACCAGGCTGTCTGTCACGACTGACTGGGAAAGAGAAAAATGGAGCATAGACAGGCAACAACCAAATATCACCCTCTGCTGCACCTTGCATTTAGTGGTAATTGGCAGTTTTTAAGTTGTCCCACAAAAATGACTTACAGCAAAAAAATAAAAACAAACTGACCAGCAATTATAGCTGCATGTCAATTTGTTAATAACAACTTAACTTGGTGAGTTGTTTAATTATAAAGCTTTTCTGCCACATATCCTCTCACTCTTCTGTTAAGCTCATTTGTTTTGGGACCACAGGAATAATGTCCCCGATTTCAGCCGTTCTATATTTTTCGATTTGGCCAATCCACTAAGACCATCCACTAAGACTTTCCAAATGATCTGCAGGTTAAACTGAGGTTCTGTTACTCTGCACATCAGGAGTATTTTCAGCAAGATACAGTATTGCATCTGGAAGCATGGGGTGCTTATGTTCTTGATTGAAAGAAGCTGAAAGCACTTTTTTGGACCGGCACTTAGGGGTGGGAGAGAATATCAATATGGCAATACATCTTTTTGCTTATGCTTGTGATACATTAATACATTGTTTTGTTTTTTATTAAAACATGCAGATGCTGTAAATCAAGGGTTGGCAATGAATTTTGTCAAGGGGCAACCTGAGAAGCTGGAGCTGTTGTGGGTCTGGTCCTCCACAGCAGTCCCAGTTTTCCCACTCCTGCTCTAAACAAATTCCCCCCCAATTTTACTTGCCAGAGTAATGATTCAGTCATTGCTTATGGTGGCGCTTATGAAATAAATTAGCCTAAAGTGAAAAGACTTCAGGTTAATTTAAAAGTTAGTGAAGAAGGTCACAGGGCAAAAATGGCTGACGGTTAGAGAAAGCAAATGAGAGAGCAGAATGGTTAATTAACCAAACACATTAATTAATTATTGTACACCCACTCACACTCAAACCACCAGTAAATAAGTAACATAGTGCACCCCTTTTCTTTTTAGTGGGTATTTTCAGTTGCACAGATATTGTGGGGTCTTGCAGTGGATCAGATATTCACTGCAACGTGTTAATATATCTTGATAGTATCACTTTCTGATGCCTTGATAATTAAATGCAGAGACAGCCTAGTGGCAGAAAACAAGTAACTTGAAAGAGCCCCCTTTTCTTCGTTGATCACATGAGGCCCTCATTCAATTAACCAGGCTTTACCCCTTTGAAAAGCTTCACTTCCCCCTATGCGCTCTCCCTCTGTTTAGTGGCATCTCCACTGCTAGTCACCCTTATTCCTCTCTTCTCCCCTCTATTTTCCCCTGTCCCATTAAATCTGTGACAGCCATGGGTTCCCATCACCATAACAACTGGCAAAGGGAGGTGGAGTGCTGGAGAGACAGACTGAAATTAGGATGCCAAAGCACTCACCAGTGGCCCCGTATCTCAGCCCACAAGGGTGTGTGTATGGATGTGCGTTCCCAGTAGAGAGTGACACTCCTGTTTGAGGGTTTTTTTTGTATTACCAGCTGTGTAGGTGTGGATATCATTATTCGCATGTGTTCGCTTCATTTGCTTTCAGACGTCTTCACCGGTGAAAATGGCAAGGATCTTTGTTGCATGAATCGTAAGACAGGATCCAATATTACCCTGCATTTGGAGGCTTAATGGCGATTATTCAAATATATTCTGTGTCTGTTTATCTCTCCATCTCTCCCTTTCTTCTTGGTCATGCTGTATAGATTAGTATCTGTGGTGGAGAGCGGCTGTATCGCTGTCAGCCCATTAACAGCTGTCTAAATAGATGGTAAACGCATCTTAATTGCTTTACCCTGATACACCACATATACACACACAAACCACACTCCCTTTTCACCATTTAGCCCCTAGTGTTGGCCAGATGGACGCGTGGCCTAGTAAAAAGCCCTCCATTACCGGCTGGACTTGACCAAACTGATCCACCCCTCAGCCCGCTTAGCGAGGTCTCACTGGGTCCACGGCGGGCCCTTGTCGCCACATACCTATAATTTAGCCCCCCAAGTGCTTTCCACATGGCCACGGCAAAAAGCTGGCCTCCATTGTAGGGGTCTGGTAATTGTAGTCTCGTTTAGAAAACCGCAAGTAGCAATTAGCACAGAGTTGGCATTATACGGGGTTGGATTTGCATCCCCCGCTGGGTGCAAAATTCTGTTTTAATATGGGTTTGTTTCCCCCACATGGAATTAGCTAAAGGGGCCTTTTATCACATTCACACACCCTACTCTTCTCCCAGCCAATATCTGTCGTCCTCTCGCTTTCTTTCTCCTCTCTGCATCATCTCGCTTTCTCCTTCTCTTTTGTTCTTTTCGTGTGTCCTTTCTCTTTCTCTTTCCCTTTCACGTCACTTCTTGTGATGAAGAGACACACGCACACACCTCATTGAAGCATCACACACGGTTGTAGGAGTGAGTGTTGTTGACGTTTCTTCCTTTCCATCACAGAGGCAGTGGACATGCTGAAGGAGATGAAAGAGAAGGAGGTGGTGATGAGCGACGCACATGTGGCCGCTCTCTTTCACACGCTCAATGATGTAGCAGCCAGAGGTGACATCTCGTCCGTCCAGCAACTGCAGGACACAGTCTTTAACCTGGGTCTGGTCAGGCCCACTGCCAATCTCTGCTCCCCTGTGGTTTTTGCTTATATGAACAGGTAAAGCCAATCATAAAAGTGTTACACATCCCCAAACTCCCTTAATGTTAAAACATCTATTCCTGTTGTATGTTCCCAGTTTTATGGCTGATGTTCTCCACTAACCAGCCAACAAGCTCACTTTTGTTTTAGGATTTGAGCCTTCATCTGCCAAAGCCTGTTGCCAGGTGTGTGTATGCATGTGTGTCTCAATGAGTCCCTCATCCCTCCCTATGATCATAGCTGAGGTTATATTCTGGGTCAGCGATTCAGATAGAGAGAGGATGTGGAAATTGCTCATTTATGTTAGTGTGTGTTTACGCATGTCAGAGCCAGGTTTTGTTTGTTTGAGGATGTGCCAGCTGCAACCTCTCCCATGAGCCCCCCACCCCTGATCTCCTGAAACACCCACTGCTATCCTCCAGGGTTTAAGTGTGGGTGTGTGGTGAGAGATGGCCATTGATGCTTCTTCTCATAATGCTGATATGCAAATGAGCATTAGCAAACATTGGCTGTGGGGTCACTGCTATTGCCCCACCCCTCAACTCTATTCAGTTTGTGTGTGTTTTTCAGTGTATGTGCGTATTCTATTTGTCGGCGCAGCTTTTAAGTAGATCAACTCATTAGCATGTTAATTATGTACAGAGCACTAATTGCTAGATTTACCATAGTGCGCAGTTAGGGGGCACACACACATATACTGCACATGCTTTCATATGCAGTTTACGTCTAGTGTGCTTACTGCAACAGAGGCAGACCTTTGCAAAGAAAGTGCTCATGTGCACACACAGACACACACACATACTCTCACACTCTCTCTCTCTCTCTCATCGGTGCTCCCCTGTTGCTGTTTGTGTTGCTGTAAGTCTGGTCTCTGGCACAAACAGAGTTTCCAGGTTCACTCGTTAATCACTGCCTCTGTGAGATTAGCAGGCTAATTTACTCCTGGGTCATCAGCAGCCGCCAAAACGCAAACGCACACAGCAGCTTAGCACAGCCCTGTTCACAAATCAAGTGCCAGTTGTACTTCCTCCAAATGATACTGCAGTGAAGACACACTAATAAACACAAGGGAGCAAGAGAGCTGCTGGTATTGTAACATCTGTCATGTGTTTATGATTTGTTTGCAGGACATTTGGGTGCGTTTAGCTGGCTGGTTGTTAAGGGTTGGTCTACAAATCTGATGTGCAGATGTGTTTAACAAAGTTGTCCACTTTACTATGCTTAAGGTAGATTGGAGTAATTGCAACAGATGGCTCATCTCTACTTAAAATTGTTAGATGAATAACAGCCTAATAGTACAGCTTATGCAGCGTGCTCTTGTGAATAATTACTTTTGTGTTACCTTTAGTTTTCTTTGGCACCTGAGCTACAGGAACTGTAGCGCCGCAGTTATCTTAGTTACATCTTTAAGCCTTATTTGAAAATAGGAAATCTCTTAAATTAGTCTTTTGTGAAAGTGCATAAAAAGTGTCAAATATTTAGTAATGGTGTTGCTTGTAGTTCCAGCAGTGGTTCAGTCAAGCTTCAGTACTGCAGCACTTGACTTTTGCACTCCAGTTGAATCTGTCTCCTTGCTCTCGTCTCTTTTTATCTTTTTATCTTCACCCATTCGTCTCCACCTCTTCATTCCGTCAGTCAGCGGACAAACAGTCGGAAGGAGGAGGAGGAGGGATGAAGGGAACCGATAAAAGAGGACAAAGCAGGCATCACTCCCGCCTGCACCCATCTCATCGCAGCGTCAGCGCTAATGACTTAATGAACACTTCTCCGCCAGATTAGCCCTTGACAGCCCATCATATGCGCCGCCCCGTTAGCCGTCATGCCTGTCCGCTTTGTATTGTGTGTGCTAACCTGCTACTACGCTAGCTGGCAGCTAGCTCACATTTGCCACATCCTCAAGGAAGTGATTAGCGACAGTAAATGCTAATGAGTCCAGCAAAATGAAGAGCTGGCAGGACGTAGATGATAAGACGGCAGCGGCGATGATGGAATATGAGGAGGAGGGTAGAGCTGAAAAGAGATGAGTGGCTCAGAGAAAAAAAAATGCCTCATTCACTCCCACTCCTTAGGAATAAAAGGAAGAAATGGAAGTCCTATGTAGATAAATGTAAGCACCCTGAGTTAAATAATGGAAGTACACGAAAAGATAGAGAAACAATTTAGAAAAAGATACGCTAAAAGATGCACCTTTATCTCAGACTCAACACAACTTTATTTAGTATCAAACATGTTAGGATAATTTTAATATTAACATAATTTCAAAATAATCATCATTTATCTTATACTGGGCCTCTCAGTTCATCTTCTGTCTGAAGCAACCTGTTTCAGGTCCTGTCCCCCTCCCTTTAAGCCAACTGTCTCCTGATTGCCTGCCCCTCATAAAAATAAGAGCAAATGGGTGGGACTGATGTGCTTCCAGCCAGGGCAGTGTGCCTGAGATGGCCATGTAAGGATATCGCCTCAGAATTACATCATAAGGATCCGAAACTGGGGAAAACTGTCTGAAGATGAGCCGTGGCTCATCGGGTTTACTTGCACATACACTGATCTCATTATTTAGCGGCTCCATATTGTAGCGGTTTACATAATTGCCTGACAAGCAAAAGGTCGGCGGTTCGATTCGAGCCAGAGACACACATCCCCCCTTGGAGTTGCGTCAGGAATGGCCTCTGCCAAAGAGGTATAACCCTAAACTTTGTTTCCAGCTGTAGTTTTAGCTTTGGCACCATACTAGAATATTAAACATTTTAAATTGGGCAGTGATGTTGCTGTATGTCTGCTATTAAATAACAAGCTTGCTACATCGGCTGAGTTAGCTATTAGGCCGCAATAGTGATCGAAATGATTAAAATGAGCACAACTTTACACACAGTTGCACTTGTGTGGGGCATGAGCGTTACTAGCAATAAGTGCCTTTCTTGAGCACATGTAGTGAGGCTAGTGGTGTCATGATCAGTTTCATTTGTGTTTCAAGACACCTCGTTTTCCCTCACACAAGGGCAGTGGCTTGATAACAGGCCTGCCCATCTCCTCCGAACAAAAGAAGGGAAAGGGAGAGGGAGGCAAAGAAGGGGGAGTAAGATGAGGCAAAATGAGCTTCCTTGTCTAATCCTTCAGGTTTCTATGGAGCAAAGCGCTCGTTATTTTTTCAGGGCTTAATTGGCTGGAAAGTGGCTGACATGCAAAGTTGGGGACATTAACAGGGCTGTGCGCTGCAGTAAATGGCAACGCAAAGTGACAGTTAAATTGTACCTAGGGAAAATTATCCATCTTTCGACATCTTTAGCTCTTTTTTTGGGGGGGGGGGGGGTTAGCGGGGGGGGGAGGGGGGGGGGGGGAGGGG
>VUQK01030555.1:5640-19269 GCA_015106715.1 Bujurquina vittata
CCCTGAAAATTCCCCCAGGGAGATGACATGGACAGGTTCGGAGGGGGGGGGGGTGTACAGGCACATGCAGAAATGAGTCTATGAAGACACATGCACATATTATACACTAATGCATTTCAGAGAAGTGTAGCTCCTGTAGAGATTAATTTACATAAAATATATCCATGCTTATTCCACTGCATTTCTCTAACACAAAAGAAGTAATGTATGTATGAGAGAAAAAGAAAGAAACAGCTTGGGAGGATGGATCAACCTGAGACAGTAAGAAAAAAAAGGAGGAAATACAGAATGAAAAATGAAAAACAGAGTCAAATACCGTATGCATCAAACTAAGAAATCAGGAAGGGGGCAAACACTTTTTCACAGCACTGTAATTGTTAAGAGGTGTAAAAAAAACTTTTTCCACTTTCTGAAGTGGGGGCATCGCGTGAAATGTAATAAAAGGAGAGAAGAAATAAAATCAGAGCTACCTGCATGCAAGTACGGGCTTCCACGGTGACGTGAAACTACAACTATCTGAGGGTTCCCTGCTTGTGCGTCGGCAGTACATAGGTGCCACACACAGGTTTGTGCACCCACATCTACACGGTGCAGCTGTCTGCAGTCGACTTTGGAAAGCGTTAAGATTATGTGGGAGAAAAAGGTCATTTGGGCTTCTTCCTGTTTGCATCATTGTTGGCCTGTTAGCTTTGCTGCAGAAAAGAACCTTTAGAATGAAACTGAGTGTTGATAACAACACCGTCCATTTTGTATCTCTTTTGATCGTTGTTGTTTTTATGCTTCTTTGTTTTCGCGATGAGCTTTGTTATGCTGTTTCCTTTTCAAACTGACTTTAGCTTATGTGCAACATTGCTGCTGCTGAGGCTGATTTTCAGGGGACTGAACAGACCAAGAGTCTTCATACTTCCAGCTGAATTCCAATAATCCTTGTCTCTGTGTGGCCAAAGAGCTTTACAAAGAGAAACCATTGCAGGACCATCGAAGCAGCATATCCCGAGCAGATTTTTTTTGTGTAAATAAAACCTCTCTTTGTCCATTTGAGGAAAAGCAATGCATTAGCATGTAACTCTGGGAGCTGAATGCTAATGTTGGCACCGTAATGCCCTGATGCTGATGTGAAGGAAATATATTGCAAACCACTCTGACGACCTTATATTGGGTTAGACTATGTAATAACAGCCCTATTATGGGCTGGCAAGAACAACATAGGTGACACTTTCAAACTTCAGTCAAAGTCACCACACTCTTAATTTTAAGCGTTCATCGAATCCATCGAGTAAAGATAAAAAAACTGTTGTCATGAAAGAGGAGATTATCTAAATAGGCCCAAACTGTTTATGTGCCAGGCTGCAAACACGCCGTTAAATGCTGTAAAGTTGGGCATTTTAACATGGGAGTCTATGGGGACTGACTCACTTTTGGAACCAGTCTCAAGTGGCCGTTAGAGGAACTGCAGGAGTTGGCTTAATTTTTCAGAACAGCAAACAAAGCAACCCAAGAGCTGAGCGGAGACGATACTGCATTCAGTAAACTATAATATTAGCTACCTAACCACCAATTTCATACCATGTGGAAATATTAACATTCTGCCAAGAGCTGTTATTGTTTGTTTGTTTGTTTGTTGGCCTTTTGGCTGCCACATCTCTCTTTTTTTTTAATGCTTCAAAGTTGACCTAAATTTTTCAGTGTTAGAATCAGTGATGGCCTCTTTCCTCCCACCCTGCTGCAGTGTGTGCATCCTTTTAACTCACCAGCTCAGCTCACACATATGTGATTTTATGTGGTAGCTTGGATAGGAAAGTAATCAACTTTTATAAGCCAGGTGCACGTTTTCCCGTCCGAAGTTATTGGGTGTAAAAGTATAAATATGACATTTCCATGTTACAGCTTAGCTGTGGGACACATCTGGTGCCTCTTAATCACGTCCATATTGCTCTTTCCTTACAGGAGAGAAGAAAGGTGTAAAGAGAGGAGTGGAAATGCAAGGACGTGGTTTCAGATCAGCTGCAGAATTGGACTGAAGGTGGACAAAGAAGCTATTGATCACACCCAAACAGAGTGCTTTTGTTTGTGTGTGTGTGTGTGTGTATGCTTAGGTGTAGTCTCCTTTTTACCGTATGTGACATCCTCCTTGTGTGTCTGTGTACTGTAGGTGTTGTTTTGTTAATCTGATGTGTGCGTTCTGATTAGGTGACAGGAGGCTTTACAATCAACCATCTCTGCTGTTGAAACAAAAGGAAGCTTGAACCACAGATGTACCTAGCCTCTCTCTCTCTCTCTCACACACACACACACACACACACACATTTATTATGCCTTCCAGACACATTTTATTGCCACTGCACAGCTTCAACACAAAGTTTACAAATTAAACCTGAGCTGAAATCAGCTGAATTTGAAAATAAAACGTATACATGTTTCCAAACTGCCAGCTGTCTGTTTCTGAGTTCGTGGCAGCTGCTCCAGCAGCAAACCGAAGGTTTCTACTGCACTATATGTCTATTATTAGTATTTCATTATTAAATGGCCCCAAAGGGCCGGAGAGAGACCGTTAACAGCAGATGTACTGGCTGGAATCCAGTTTTCTGGATATTATTATAAATGCCACATGATTTCCAGCAGAAGCTGCTTGTACCTGCTGCTTTTTCACATCCACACTATGGAGGTTTGGCTGGTTTTGTAGATTAACCCTGTTTTTTCATGTTTCATGATCTTTTCTGCTCATTTACATATTATAGTTCTTGGACTCTATTAGAGCAGCTTTGCATGGTTTACGTTTCAAAATAATCCACATTTGCATGGAGTTTTTCTCCTTGCTTAGCTCACTGTTACTGCTACTCTGCCGTTCTGCTACACCAACTACTGCGGCTAAGAATGTAAATGTAATAAATATCATTCAAACCTCCATTTCAACATGCATTAAGAACATTCTCAATACTTTTAAGGCTTACAAGTCATACCCAGAACATGCAAATTACAATGAAACTGAACTAAATTGATCAACTCTTGCAAATTCATGTTCTTGTGCCAAAGTGAGTCGATAAACCTTTTTAGACTTAAACTGCAACATCTTCTTTTCCTTTTGGCAAAGCAGTTTATGTTGATGTCACTCATCTTGCAGTCAAGTCATCTTAGCTCATGACCTCGATTTCTCCCTGCACGATGCAACGATATGTATGCTGCTATGGCGTGCACAGACGTGGGCTGTGCGCAAACAACAAGTGTCCACAGCTGGTATTTTGGATTAAACTGTATTGCTGTGACATTGTGTATCATTCTTCTGTTGTTAGAAATGTAAATTACTCCACAATCAAATCAAAGGAAAAAGCAAACTCTAATTTTTTACTGGGCTTTGGTGCATCCCCTCAGTTCATCTTCTTTTTGGAGCGAGCTGTTTTAGCTCTTCTGACAAACAGAAGGTCTGAGCAGCAGGTGGGTGGAGGTCGGTGTCAGGCTCAGAGGTATTACTTGTACATATCCTGACCTCATCATGTGAAACTTTGAACACATTAATATGAGCATCCATTATTGTACAAGCACAACAGGGCCACTTTTATGTTTGGTCAGCACATCTCTGACCAAGCTAACATACAAACTAAAAAAAACTACACAGTCCCTCATGAATCACTAATTGTGAATAAAAACTAAAAAGTCTCATGCACATGATGCTGAATTTCCTCACACAATCAGGAGCTTTAATGTTGAATATCAGTGTTCCGACAGTGTCATTACCACTTCTTTTACACTGGTTTAGAAAGCAGGTTTCTAGCACTGCTTTTATTTGTGTGTGTGTGTGTGTGTACTGTGTATGACAAACTGAGCTGACATAAACTGTGAGAACTCATGACTGTTACTGTAAAGCCACAATAAACTTGAAACACCTACTAAAAACCTTTGAAAAGCAATCTGTTTTTCTTTACAACGAGCTGCAAATGATCAAACGTCACTAAAAAAAACCAAACAAGCGCAACTCCAACAAGGAAAATAAATATCGTTTGTGTGTCAAGTATGAAGCTGAACAAAGATTTTAGGAAAGAACTTGGTTTTGGTGTGGCTCGTGATGAGTCTACCGTGGTTCCAAATGTGAGGAACTACCTGCACAAGTAAGAAAACAAACTGAAAGCCACACATGAGCTGAAACATGGCTGCAACTGTGGATAGGAGTTGTTTAGAAGATGGAAACTGACTGTGCAGTGCTTTGCCATTAACTTTGGTGACTCAAGATGGTAACAAACGAACAATAAGACAGAGTCAGCTGAGAGCTGTTAGTGGGATTATAACAAAGTGGAAGTGGATGAAAAACTAAGCCATAAAGGGGTAGGCCACGTAAAATCACAGAGAGGGGTCAGCGGATGCTGAGGTGTGTAGTGCGCAGAGGTCACCGACTATGCAGAGTCACTCACTACAGACCTCCAAACTTCATGTGGCCTTCAGCTCAAGAACAGTGTGCAGAGAGCTTCATTAATGGGTTTCCATGGTGAGCAGCTGCATCCAGGCCAAGCTCAATGCAAAGTGTTGGATGCAGTGGTGTAAAGCACGCTGCTGCTGGACTCTAGAGCAGTGCAGACGTGTTCTCTGGAGTGACGAATCATTATTCTCCACCAATCTGATGGATGAGTCTGGGTTTGGTGGTTGCCAGGGGCACGGTACTTGTTTGATAGAACATCTTTGGGATGAATCAGAGCGCAGACTGTGAGCCAGGCCTTCTCATCCAACATCAGAGTCTGACCTCACACATGTGCTTCTGGACGAATGGTCAAACCTGTGGAAAGCCTTCCCAGAAGAGTTGAAGCTGTTGTAGCTGCAAAGGGTGAGATTACCTCACATTACACTCTATGGATTAAGAATGGGATGTCACTCAAATTCGTGTGTGTGTGAAGGCAGACGAGCGAATATGCAGTATAGTGAGAGTGATCACATTAATAAAGTATCTCTATTCTGACATGACAGTGCTCCCATCCATAGAGTGCAACGGCCACTGAACCTACTGATGAGTGTGAACACGAATCATATGTTTTATCTTGACAGTTATCAGACCTCAGCTCAAACTGCTTTAGATGATTTTGTACGTACACGTTAGACGAACGCTCTTCACCACCACCATCAGAAAGCTAAATGAGGGAATACCTTTTAAATGAAAGGTGTTCTGTCCTCCTTTAAAAATTTACACTAGTGAGCTAAAAGGAAACCAAATTTCGTGAAACTGCTGAGACACGGATTAACGCATTGTTGCTTTGGTCTTTTCAAGGTGCGCTTAGCAAGGAAAAAACGACAGTAGCTCAAGCAAGACTTATCCTTTGAGTAAATACACTGCAGAGGATTAGCAGGTTTGAGTAGGAATTCTGTTCAGCCAGCTGTGCCTGATCAGGTAGATCAAAAGCTCCTCAGGTGTGCTCAAATATGTGAAGCCAGATTCTTGGAGGTGTGGTTGTTTGGCGTAAAGATGGCACATGTTAATGTGTACACGCTTTAATCTGAAGGGGGGGGTTATTGCAGTCCTGTTTTGGTGTTAGGTTTGATGAGTCATCCAGAGCGGCACATTTTGGCTGTGCATTATGTTCATGCACCGTAACCACACTTTTAAGTTCTGCGGTTCCAAAAGCAAGCTTGGCATCTGTGTAAGCAAAGCAGCTGCTTACAGTATAAATACTGCAAAGTATTTATAATTAATATATGGGAGACACTTTGACCAATGCAGCACTGCATTTCTGACATTTCAATCCTGCTTCCAAAAGCTGTTGGAATATCAGTGAATTTTCAATTTGAAACCAGCAGCACATTTGATATAAAGGGGCCTAATTCCCAGCTGATGAGAACAGTTGTTGTATTGAAATAATGTTTTGCTGGTGCTTAACACCGGAGCTCGCTACTCAACAGGCCGGGGCCTCCCTTTGTCTTATTTTTGGTTTCATATCAGCCCACTGTTCCAAATAATGACAAATGAGGACTGCGGGTGGGCCAGGCTAGCGTCTGGACTTTTTGGTGCAGAAGGTGGTTTGGCATTGATTTGTGGAAATGCAACTTCTTCAGCCCAGAGGACACAGATTTCCAAAAATCTTACATTCTGATTGGGCGAGAACACAGGACAGCGCTCTCCACATCCTGACTGAGAAGCTTTACCTGGTGATATCACTTGGGGGTGTTCAGACTTCAGGAGCAGCAGGAGGTGTAGCCACAACAGTAACATTTGCAAGTTTAAATAATCCTCCATAAAAGAATTTTAAAAGTGTTTAAAATGAGTGAAGTTCTTCATCTTTTACAGTTTTCGTGCTTTTTGGATGGAATTCAAACACGGCTGGGTGCTGTGCTCTGGCTTTCCACCCATATTAGGAAAATAGGTTTTGAAAGGAAAATTGCCTGAAGATGATCCACAAACCCAAAAATCTAAAGAAAGTTAACAGGAAACCAACTTTTCTTGATCCCGAGAGGAAACTGACATGTTACAAGAAGCACAGGCACAGACCAAGAAAACAGATAAGGACATCTTAAAATAAAGATTAAAGTAATTCGATCAGTGAAATGACATCAAATATATACCATGCTGTACGATATACCATATTTGCTACAATACCCCTGACTGCATACAATCTGTGTATGCAGCCGGCTACAGCTATTACAAACAGGCAAAACAGGAGTAAAAGTACATTATACAAGTTTATTTAAAAGTTATTGGACTCTGAATGAAAATGACACCTGATAGTTTAACCTCTCATTTTCTGGTTTATGACAGACCCAGGGAGTTGGTTTTGGTCTGGCTCGTTTTCAGTGTAACTCGATTCTAAATGTGAGGAACTACTTGCACAAGAAAACCAACTGTAGGCCTTCATTATAGTGAAGAGATCATGAGCTGAAACATGGCTGCAGCTGGGGTTGGGAGTTGTCGGAAAGGTCAGGCCATCAGCATCGTGAAGTGTTATTAGTGGGCGCCCTTGATACATGACGTGTTAGTGTTTATGCAGCCTTGCACTGAAAAACACAAAGTACCCCTCTAACTTTTCAGAAGTCATCTGTGGAATGGACAGCGAAGGACGAACCAACAAAACGCACAATGGCAGGATGGAGGACACAGGTGGATCTGGGAGCGTTGGGTGTATTCTTTAGAAAAATGGCCGCATGACTGATTACCAAGTCATTGGGACCAGTGTAGTGTGGGGCTAGTTTTCAAAGACTTAAGAGGAATATCCTTGGAGGATAACCAGACTTAGACCCAGTGAGTAGCAGGGTCCCGGGACCCTCCGGTGATCTGTCAAGTGCCGATTCTGCTCCACAGTTTGCAAAAGGGCTGCTTTGGTCTGCTCCCAAGCCCCACGACTCCGTTGAAGATGGTGTTGAGCAGACGGGCACCCAACTCTGTTTTGAGCACCAGTAAAAAAGGGGGCTGATAACTGCCATTTCAAAAGGAAAGAAACCTGTTGCAGAAGAAATGAGTGAGTTGTGTGCATGTTCAGTCCCGGATAACTGAGGACCACGATATGGGATTGCTGGAAAGCAACACAAGGGAGAGCAGTCTCAGGTTCTTGAATCAGCCTCTCTGCTTGACCATCAGTCTGTGGGTGGAAACCTGAGCAATCCTTGGCTCCTAGGGCCAAACAGGTTTTCCATACTTGAGATGAACCAGGATCCTCTGACACAATCAAGGGGAATGCCCATGAGTCTGAAAACCAGGGGTACTGTTGCCTGGGACTGGTTCAGCTTGAAGGGCCTGCTGAATGATATTGTTGTCGTCCAGGTTAGAGCAGCTACTGAGCCAATGAAAGGGAGGTTGATTTCAGGTCCAGGATCTTTTTTTGGAAGAGAACTGGTGGGGTAAGGCATAGGGTGATACATTTCTGGAACCTGAGCAACAAGAGACAGTGCAGGGAAAATCACCAAAAAGCAAAGACCAGCATGCCTGCAATTCAATTTCATTTATATAGCACCAAATCAGAACAGTCGCCTCAGGGCACTTTATATTAAAAGGTCTGCAGAGAAGACACAACATTCGAAAACACCCCCATGAGCAAGCAACGGGTGTTTTTTGCTATTTAGATTGAAGGAAAAGCAGGGCAGGACTAATTGACTGAGAAGAAGAGGATACTCTGGGCAGCAGTCAGATAGTTGGTCCACTAGGTGAGAGGAGGATCAGTGGACCTGAGCAGGGTGAATGGTGTTAGTGAGAGTATGTGACAGACAGAGAGTGATGGTTCTGCTTACTTGGGAAGGTGGATGAGTCCTTAGTGGAGCAGAGCTGCTCCTTCAGGGGCCTTTGGGTTAGTGCTATCCAGGAGGGCAGGCAGGAAAGCGGGTCGTGAGGACTGGAGATCCAGAGAAAAGAAACTGAGCCGTGGTTGGAGGTTTGCAGCTGAGGTGAGCAGTCCGTTCACAGACTTCTGCTGGAAACAGGAAGACACAGGAGTGACATGTGGGAGTCAGTTTACCACTCAGAGCCAACTATCTGGAAAAGACTGGATGTGCTTATCCTTAAATACAGCTGACTGATGACTCTGATTAAAAAAAAAGCTGAGCTCATCCCCAGAGCAGGAACTCAGACTCTGCCGAGGTAGGTGGAGGAAAATCAATCAATCCCCACCTGGAGACTCAGAAGAAGCCAGCAGCCAGCAGACCAGCATGGACCGTAATACTTTTACCATTTTCTCTCATCACTGACACCTGTTGCACACAGTTTAGTTCTATACTCTACATAATATTATATATACTACATGCAGTTGTGTATAATGTACATAATTGCGTGCAATATACACTTCGAACACTAAACTTTCAATAAAAATGCTAATATTGTGTAATTTATTCCAATTCTGGATCAAAGTGCAATAGCAGAGCAGTAATAATTCTGCAGAACAGAACAAGTTGCATAAGTATTTTAAATGTGTGTGAATGACTGCCAGCATCAAGGCTAAACAGGTTGACTCAGGATGACCATGGAACTCTCCTGCCCCCTCCTGGGAGACAGAGGCATCACAGCTCGCACCAACACTGGAACATTTAATGACGGAATAAACCTCAAGATTGAGCTGTTTTCGTCTGAGTTTCACTTTTAAAGACCTCCGCGATCAATGTAATAATTCAATATTTTGGCCAACAGATGTGCACCTGGAAGCAAGGCTCTAGAAGATGGTCAGATTTTCCCCCCCTTTAACCTAAGATCAAAGCATATTCAAGCATATATCCACTGCTTTTACACATACTTTATCATACTTTCACTCTAATTTCATGGAGTATGTTCTGTGATGGGTGTTTGATGTAAACAACAAAAGTCTGTGTGTGTGTGTGTGCGTCGGCTTTGAAAGGACTATAATTATTCTTTTAATTCGTTTTTTTTTTTTAGCAGACTTTATGAAGTGCAAAACTATATAAATGTGGTAACCGTTTAAAGCACTATAACGTGAGTGAATGAATGCAAAGTCTTTTTATAGTCCCCTCATGGTGTGAATGCCGGCGGCAGCAGTTCCCGTGGTGGACAGCAGCGGGCTCTGGAGTGACGTAAGAGAGCTGAGAAGAGCTGAAGGAGAAAATGAGACGTTTGTGGTACAACTTCAGCCTCTCTGCACGCTGGAAAGGTCTGGAGGTTGAAAGCGAGGGTCATGCTGCAAAAACTGCCGGGGATTCAGTTTCTTGTCCTCTGCCTCATCAGAGAGAAACTTTCTTCTGCTCCTCGACGGCATCGTTTGGATTCGTTACTCGGTTTGGATTTGGATGGGAAATGCATTGTTCGGTGAAGTGTGCGGAATAAATCCTGCTTGTAATGTCAGAAAATGGCACGGCCTTTCTTGAGTCATTTGTCATTTCTTTTGCTGTTAACATGGTCGCTCTCATTCTAGGTCATTAGATGCAAGGGCCTTATAGGCCTGCTTTGGCTGGATTCATAAATATGTTTGAAAGGCCATTTCACCCAGCTCTCCTAATCATCTGCGAGATGGGAGTCTATATAAACCAAATGTTACAGTATTGGCTAAGATTGGGGTTCTTTGCTCTCCCTGGTTTGAAGGGGTCAGCGCTCAACTGGGAAAAGGTGACATCACTCAATCAAAGCAGAGCAACTCACAACAGATTAGAAGGTTATCTCAGTCATCGCTAGCACTTTATTATATCGTCTGAATAAGTGTTAAAAACCACTACGATCTGGCGTATATTCATTTTCTATACCTTCTGAACAAAAAGCCTTCACGAGACTTAAAATAATCTCATCTGAAGGTTCCCTGCGCATGATTTTCTGGAGTTAATATGATGCCAAGTGATAAAATGATCAAATATATGAAGGATGAAAGAGCAAAGTCTCTCATTGTGAAAAGATCCCTGGAATTAGACAGTGAATCAAGATTCTGGTAAAATGCTCAAGGATGCTCAAAAATGACATTTATTCTGCGAGAATGGAAACATAGCAGGAATAATATGAGAGAAATTAATTCATTATCTCAGTGTATTATTGCTCGTGTGTGTGTGTGTGTGTGTGGCATTTACACATTGTGGTTCAAATTCCCCTGCTGTTTGTTAGCTTGACCATCTGTCTGACCTTTGCACTACCAACAGTATGCATGTGTGTGTGTGTGTGTGTGTGTGTGTTTCTATTGTTACCATGGCCTAGATCACATTAGAACAGACATCATTGGCTCATGAATGACCAAAGCATAATAGTGGAAGATGGAGGAGGAGGAGAGGAGCTGGAGATGTGTTGGAGAAGAGAAGAAAGAAAGGAGCGTTTGAGCTGGAGTGTAAAAGGAAGCTCGCCTTCAGTGCAATCACATAAAGACCATTTGCCTTCAAAGTAAAAGTTGTGTCATTTGTTTTCAGTCTGGGTCACACTTTTCCAAGTTTTACTGCCACTTGCCTAGCAGTTAGTGAGTATTTACAGACAAGTCAGCGCCCTTCATGCAAACTGCAGGGGAACACAGCAAACTTCTCCCAGATATTCCATAAGTGGTATCGTTGCAAAGCGGAAACATTTAGGGATCACAGTTCATGGCAGACGATGCTGAGTGCTGAGGTTCATAGTGCATAAATGTTGCCAAGCCTGTGCTGTCTCAACAACCGCTGCGCTCCTCTGGCATTAACATCAACATAAAAAGTGTGCGCTGGGAGCTTCACGGCACGGGTGTGCATGGCTGAGCAGGTCCTGTAGGCGTCATGTGCCGGTGGCCCAGTGCTTCTGTCCATGCAGTGTACCTAAAAGCTGCCTCAATCAGACAGTCCAATAAAAACTCTGCTGCTCTGCAACACGCTGAATTCGTGAGCGACAATGTGTATTTAGATGGGGCATTATTTTAAATATCGCACTCATGAACCTGAAGTGAGTTTTGTTGGGAGGCAGCCTGGGGTGTAAATATCAATGATGAGTTAGTTATTCAAAATGGTTCATTGGTGCTGTTAATGAAACATGGAGCCATATTTGATGAATTCTATAAAAAACATCATTTAAAAGTGATCGAAGCTGCAGTTCCTGCTTTTTGTTTTTTCTCATCAGATATGATGAATATGCTGCTCAATTATCAGATGAATTAAATCTGGAAAATTACAGTATTCTGTTTAGTCCCTTTCACACTTGAGAATATAATATAACATTAACTCTAAATATACAAATCAACTATAAAGCCCACCCCAGCATGTCTGGCAAAAAGCGACTGCGTGCTCGTGTCCATCCATTCCTGCAGTGCAGTGGTGCATCCAGGGAGCTGATAGGAGCTGAACTGTAATTGTGTCAGAGCAAAGACCCAGAAAACACAGAGAGACAGCGAGATAGATAGAGACAGTAAAAGAAAGAGAGTCCCCCACCCCCCATCTTCCTGAACTTAGCTAAATGTCATCCATCAAGGCTTTTTACTATTTTGTACTTCAGTCTGCTGCACATGGACTGCTGCAGAATGTGTTTGACTCACCAGCTTTCCACCTGCTCTACATGTTCCGTTATCAGGGCTGGTGCTGAGCACAGGCTGCTATCATGTGCCCGTTCGCATATTTGTTTGATTAAAATATTAATAACAATCTGTGTAGGATACGATGCAGCTCCGCTGAGCAGCAGCTTTGTTCAGGGTCATAATGAGAGAGGGTCAATCAGCTTCCTTTCATTTGCCTCTCTGCAAAACAAAACCAGCCTGTTTCTGCGCCATTTGGAAAGGAGGGGCTCATTTAGGTGGAATTTTAGTAATTTAATATTTTTGTTTAGTTCTAGCTTAATTCCTCTTTCACTCTCTCCGGTGCAGAGCTGCGCGTCACTCATAACACAACCTGCCGTGTCAGGTTGTAACTTTTCATCAGTATTAGCTGCTGCCTGCAGTTTGCTTCAGCTGATTTGTTGCCATTTCTAATCACATTTCTAACCAGAATTTAGACATCAGTGTATTACGTTTAATGTGTCGCGCCCCCCACAACCAGCAGAACTCCTGAAGAGACCAGCTCCTAGAGCTGCAATACAACCAAAACCAGAACTGTTTAAAACTGTAAAGGACTGTATTTTATAGTTTCCCTCCTTAGCAAGACCAACTGCGAATACAGAAATGTGAAACGTGAGTATTGTGCGTATAAAACAATGCTTGAAATTCAAATAGCACATGGAAAAAAGTTACTCATTCTGTGGATCTGGCTCTGCTGTGCCTCTGATTCACTCCTTGTGCCTAACCAACCAATTATTATGCCTCATGAGTCATGAGTCAACCTAACCCCCCGAGCACACACACACACACACACTGCAGGGCCGGTCACAACTTTGTAGAAATCTTTTCAAAGGAAAAGCCAACTACAGCATCACGCATTGATCGGTGACCTTTTTTACTGTCTTGCTTTAAAGGAAATGATCGGGGTCCAGCTCTCGATGACCTCACGGCTGGTGATGTCATTGTTTCATTTCTAGATGGCTTCGCGCAACCTGTTCTGTTTGTGGTTTTCCTAAACTGACGCTTGTTAAGAATCATAGGCGTCACACTGCAGTTTAAACACTGAGTTTAAACAGAGTTCTTCGACATCAGGAATAGTGCTGGTTTTCTCGTGGTCAGAGGAGCCCATAACCGTGGTAACAGAGGCAGTTTTGTTGCTTAAAACACTGTGGTGAGGGGCGTGTTTTAATCTGAACCATGCCTGGCAGTTAGTAAATTAAAAACAAACAAAAAGGTCCCCATTGATTTAGATTTTGGTAAGGATTTCAGTTAGGTGGCGGCTGCTTTGATTAATAAGTGTACCAACACAGGAAGCTGAAGCCAGCTGCTTTCTGCCAGGCTTCACTTCAGTTAACTGGACTTTCAGATTGTCACAATGGTGCTCATGTAGAGTAGGAAAGCACTATATAAGAACCAGTCCATTTACCATTCACCAACAAGCCCCGCCCAGCACGTGGGGGAACCGGGTGACACCTCCACCAAAACCGGAACGGGGAGGAGCAAGAGAAGACAAAAAAAAATGAACCTGCATCCAGCACCTAGTGTCAGAGAAAACGGAACACATTGCTGGTGGTGAGGCAGAGGGATATGGTGAACTAACACGAAGGAAATAGCAGAGGATGGGCGGCGGTGATAAGCTGTTCCGCTTCAGTGCGTTATGGACGATGGAAAGGAAAAGGGCAAAGCCATCAGGTGCGCATTTTAGGAAAAAGAGAAAAGAAGAAGAGGAGAAACTGCTGCAAGATAGACTTTTTACTAAAATAAG